>APFE031521103.1:41991-54488 GCA_000404065.3 Pinus taeda
GCTACATAAACCAAATGAGACCTCATGGGCCTAGCCCATACCAGTAGGGCATGCAAGGGTCATCCCATGCCTATTACAACCCCAACTAGACCACATCCATACCTTCTTGGGGACAGCTGGCTCATCCTTCCTGGTCTACACCTCCTCCTTGGTCCTTTACATATCAGTATCTTTCCCAGCCAGGCAGCCAATCATTTCAACCATATGTTCTGCCACAACCTCAGTGTAATGAATTGACCCAGGCTTGGAGGCCCCAGTACAAAAATGTTCTTACTTTATTGCCTACACCACCTGCCCAACCATATCTGTTACACTCTGCTCCACCTAAACAACCCTAGATGCATGCCCAGCCAAATCCAAACCTGAATAATAGATAAACACAACAAGTATACAATGGAGAGACATCAAATCCATATTATGTTATGGAGATCTAGGAAATTAACCTGAGATCTGGGAGATTTCTCCCAGATAACAAATCTCAACCTCCACCTAGGGGGGTTGAAGAAGAAAGAGAGGAAAACATTCTTAAAGTAAATCAACCCTTTCTGATGCAGCCTAAGTTGCACATTCCCATATTATGCATATAAAATGCATGTCATATACATGTCCTAGGGATTTAATCTCATACTTATGGAAAATTATCCTAAATCAAGGTTTAATACTCCTTCAATAATCTCTATGTGTAAGCATTTGATTTAACTATCCAAGTTTGAACCTTCATAAACCTTTAACTTTTGTTTCAGTTTCAACCAACATTAACCATAATACATTTATTCCGCTCTATTTCTATTATAACTCTTGTATAATAGAAATTGTACATAAACCATTTAACCCTTCATTAACTTACCATTCTTCTAATTCACATGACTTTGCACCTTTACCAATGCCCAACCTGCACTTTGAATCTCCACTGTTAATTCTCTTGTCTCAATCTAACAGTGATTGTGCCATATCGCGTGATTACATGCACGATCGATATCAAATCGAGAGCGTACGAGATACGTGATTTATCCTTTCCATCGCGTACTATGTGTCAACCCCTCAGGTTAATCGAGTGAAATGGTAGAATACTATTTACCATTTTTTAAGAGCGCGAGATACTACTTACTTCTTTCGAATACTACTCCGCATCTGTTAACACATGGATGAATCTGATCTCTTAATTTTCTTGACTTTATTTTGCGCAACTTAATCTTAGCCATCTATCTCCCTCAATCTCATCCATTGATCTGACTGATCCAACGATTGTGCTTGTCTGCTACATTCTTTTGCATCTTATTTTCATTGTGTAATAGTCTTCTTGGTTTCTCTGTCTGGGTATTTTTTGATGCCTTACCGTTTTCAATTACTCTAATCCTGATCTCTGACTCTGTGTATTTCTCACTTTTCTCCTTTGTATTGGATGTTTTGTGCGTGATTTCTTCCTCAACTTGCTTCTGCACACTGTTTAACCATTGTTTCTCCTGAGCTTCGGCTTGATTCTTCAATTGATTTCACTACAATCTAACCACTGTAATACTTTTCTATGTTGGGTTTTTTCTGTTCTTCTCCGCATTTTGCTCGAATGCCACCTGCATACACATACTATGTGGAAATAACCTAATTCTCATACAATTTATAATTAATTACTCAAGTCACACCACACAAACTCAGAAATCGAGTTATCTATATTAATAAACAAATATTTACAAAAAGAATTCCTTTCTGGCCTAATCTTCAACATCAATGGCCTTTTTCTTTCTTTCTCGTAAGCTTATAGTCAAACCCTATCTAATATCTAAACTCTAATTCCCTAACTCGCTAACTCTCTAACTGACTGACTCTCTCTATGCCTTTTAGGCTTACATTTATACAAAAAGGTTCTCTAACCCATTTCCTAGCTTAGATCCATAACCTTCTCAACAAAATCCTAAAATCTCTTCATTATCTCCAAGGATCCTCTTTAATCCACAAAATCATAAACTGATTCCTAATCTAAGCTTTATCAATCCCTATGAACTCTCAACTGTCCTAATTCTCTCTTGTTCTCCAACATTCGAGAACATTTACAAAATCCTGCCAATATTTAATTAATTCCTATTCCAAATTACTCAAAACATTAATAACTACATTAATTTGATACATAGGAATCCAACTTCCTTGAAAAAACAAGACCCCTTAAGTTAACTAGAATACAATGAAATTGCGGATCTAGATGCTCCTGCACCAGACTCCCAAGGTTAAAATAATCATGATCTCCAGATCATCTGCTCCCAACCTTTTTCCTCGTGCATCCCATACTTTTTTCTATAATTTGTCTTTGGTTGTTGTTGTTGTTTGTTGCTGTTCTCTAGGTCTCCACACTTTATGTTTCTTTGCCCCACTATTTTTGCTTTCACAGTCTACTGATGTCTTTCTCTTGCTGTTACTTAGCCTTCTTACCATTGTTTTCTTCTGAGGCACCTTCCTCATCAATCTTATTATTCTTTCAATCTCTATTTCCAATTTATCTTCTGACTGATAATTACTTTTCCATTTGTTGTTGTAGTCCGTCCATGCATCTTCAAACTGTTTTTTATTATCTTCTCTTTGAAGTTTCTTGATTCTTACTACCACCCTTTCATCCTTACACTCTTGTGACTTTCCAAACAATGTCTGTTCAATATTTATAAATTTACTTTCAAAAAATAAGTTGTCCTCAAATTCCCTTTGTACTTGATTCCTCTCAAATACATCATTATGTTGTTGATCAATCCCAACATATTTTCCTTCCTCTTCCTTGACAACTTTCAATAATTGTACCTCCCTTCCTTGACTGATTCTGATAGTCAATTTAATTTCCTCAAGCATGACATCTTCATGCTTTTAATTTTCCTCATCAGTATGTCGATACTAGCAACTTCTAGTCTTCTTCAGTTCTAAAAATGACTCTTCAACTTGAAACATGTTTGTCTCATCTTCATCAAATCCTGTATCATAAAATAATTATCAGAATTAAAAATATAAGGCCTCATTACCTTTTTCTTCTCTGGCAACATCTCAGTATGCTACTCTGATTTTTCCACCAATTCCTTTGTCAACACATCACCTCCATATCACCGGTTTCAATGATATCCCTCTTCTCCGGTTCACAATAATGAACTCCTTCTTCTGTAACATCAATTTTCTAAAATTTTATTACCATTCCCTTTTCCTTATGATTGTCATTCATGACAATTTCTTCTTTTCCCTTTTTCAACAATTTACCGAGTGTATATCCCCTGCTTTTCCAACTTTCTACTTTGAAAGTCTAACTTTCTATATAGATCAATAATTTCAATTGGAATAGAATTTGGAAATTTTACACAATTTCCATACCTTCACTTGTTATTGACCAATCATCAGATGTCCTTTCTCCCTCTGCTAAATCTTTTGCATAGGCTTCTTCTTTCTTAGCATATTTCAGTAGATGTCCTTCTTCTTCAATACATTTTGCCTTGTTGTCTCTCTGTAAACCTTCTTCAAGAGCTATCTTTGCCCCATCATCTGCATTAATATTCTCTTGCATTTGTTCTTCATCAATAACATTAATCAAATTCATTAGATTACCTATCTGAGACAATATTCCTTCATTCTTCATTAGAATAAGATCCTGATCTTCCATCTCTATGACAGATTCAAAGGTTTGTCTTCTCTCATTAAGTAACTCATCCATCAACTCTTTCTGCTGTAACCAGTCAAATTCTTCCTCTTTTGAGAAATTTTCATTGTCACATTTTACTTCAAGATCTTCATCCATCTTGAAAACATATTCAAAAGGTTTCTTTTCTCTTGTAATACCTACAATCATACACAAATGATCAGTTTTAAGAACATAAGACCTTATGGTCTGACTTGATGCTTCAGGTATCATATCTCCTTGCTGCTCTAAATCCTTCATATGAGTTAGCTCTCTGTAGATTCCTCCTCTGTCTCTTTGTTAATTTTAGAAAGTAATGGACCATATTCCGGTTCACATACATAGTCATTTAATCTGAGTAACTCTTCCTCTTATTGAGCATTCACTTTTTTCTCCCATTTTACTTGTAATCTATTCCATTTGACTCTCCTTTTCATAATCCATCCCTGCCTCCGGTCTTCCTTATTCATTTGCAACATCTCCATCAAAAGCTCAAGATTGAAATTTATCTCAACTTTCTCTCTTCTACAATGACCTTTGCTAGTCATCCTTTCTTTTTTTGTGAACTTTTATTTGTTCACTTGTGAACTATACCTAAGATTCCCTTTTTAGCAAGTCTTTGTACCTGCCCTTCATCAAGATTTTCTCCTTAAACTTGAGCTATGGTTCTCTACCTCTGGAACCATATCCTTGTCAAGCTCCTATTGACTCATCCACCCTTTTCCTTCATCTTGTAGCCTTCTTTTGAACCTTCCATATTAGTTTCCATAGCCACGTTCTTTTCTATGTGAGCTTCTACACCTACAACCAATCAACTTCCTTCTGAGTTGATCTTCTCACCAGACTTCTCCTCTGTCTATTTTACAAGACCTCTTTTCCTAAGAACTTGCACTAAGCACTCTTCCTTCCTCTCCGCTTGCTACACTCACTTCTCTTATGGAATCCTTTGGCTGTATCTCTTCCAAGCCTCAGTTGGAATAAGGTTCTGCTACAATCTCTAAGAAATTCCAAAAGTTCTTCCTACAGTTTTACTACTATAGTCTTTTGCCAAACTTTTCCATTCATTCAACTGCTACAAAATTTCATACCTTTGTAATCAATTTATGTCTTAGTTGGTTGTCCCCTGCAAACATGAAAATTTTGCACCCACTTGATGTGTTTCAATCTATAAAATAACATTAATTAATAAAAACTTATGCATTCCTTCTTCCCAACATCACATGTCTTTATGATCTCCTTATTTGCTGGTCTTTACCATTCTCGTGAATCTGATTCTGTAGTTTTGTCTCTGATTTCCATGCTTCCACTATGCATTCTTTCAATATACAGCTGCAGCCACAACAATAAATCCTGAACAGATCTTCTCCATATCTCAAACAAGACTTCAATCCACATCAATTTGGATCCCGTTCCTAGAATGATCAAAATGCGTCCTTGTCTTTGAACAATGCTCTGAATTTGAACCTCAACAAATTAGAATTTACATAGAACTTTCTTTGCTTTCTAAGCATCTATTTCACTAGCAACACAGTTCATAATTCCGCATTAATGGTTTGAATTTCAACAATAGAATACCCTGAAAACATAACAAGTCATCTCTTGCTCATGAAATCTGAGTAAATACAGTATAAAGATCACTTCAAACTTCCTCAAAAGTTCCCTTCCAAGTAGTAAACAATATTCCTTTGTTATCACAACCTACCACCTATGATAAATCTTCATCATGTTTGTTCTTCCTCTACTAGATAAAACCTACTTTAATATGATCATCCTTTTTGCAACTCACTTAATTCATTGTTGAAACTATCAATCTGTGTCTAAATGAGGAAAATAATTTATGTGTTTCTTACTCAATTTCAAAGAGTGTTAGCTCTGATACCAAATGATGCAACCTAAGCCGCACGTACCCATAGTTTGCATATAAAATGCATGTCATATACATGTCCGAGGGATTTAATCTCATACTTAGGGAAAATTCTCCTAAATAAAGGTTTAATAATCCTTCAATAATCTCTATGTGGAAGCATTTGATTTAACTATCCAAGTCTAAACCTTTATAAACCTTTAACTTTGGTTTCAGTTTAACCCAATGTTAACCATAATACATTTATTCTACTCTCTTTCTATTATAACTCTTGTATAACATAAATTGCACATACACCATTTAACCCTTCATTAACTTACCATTCTGCCAAGTCACATGACTTTGCATTTTTACCGCTTCCCAACCTGCACTTCAAATCTCCAACATTAATTCTCTTGTCTCAATCGCGCCATATTGCGTGATTGCATGCATGATCGATATCAAATCAAGAGCGGACGAGATAAGTGGTTTTTCCTTTCCATCATGTTCTACATGTCAACCCCTTAGGTTAATCACATGAAATGGTAGAATACCATTTACCATTTTTTAAGCGTGCGAGATATTACTTACTACTTCCGAATACTACTCTGCATCTGTTAACACGTGGATGAATTTGATCTCTTCATTTTCTTGACTTTATTTTGTGAAACTTAATCTTAGCTGTCTATCTCCCTTAATCTCATTTGTTGATTTGACCGATCCAATGATTGTGCTTTGCTGCTATGTTCTTTTGCATCTTATCTTCAATGTGTAATAGTCCTCTTGGCTTCTGTGTCTGTGTATTTTTTCTCGCCTTACAGTTTTCAATTGTTCTAATCCTGATCTCTGACTCTATGTATTTTTCACTTTTCTCCTTTGTCTTGGATTTTTTGTGCATGATTTCCTCCTCATCTTACTTCTGCACACTCTTTAACCATTGTTCCTCTTGAGCTTCGGCTTGATTCTTCAAATGATTTCACTACAATCTAGCCACTGTAATGCTTTTTTGTGCTAGGTTTTTTTCTATTCTTCTCTGCATTCTACTCGAACTCCACCTACATAAGCATACTATGTGGAAATAACCTAATTCTCATAGAATTTACAATTAATCACTCAAGTCACACCACACAAACTCAAAAATCGAGTTATCTGTATAAATAAATAGATATTTACAAAAAGAATTCCTTTCTAGCCTGATCTTCAATATCAATGGCCTTTTCCTTTCCTGCCCGTAGGCTTATAGTCAAGCCCTATCTAATACCTGAACTCTAATTCCCTAACTCGCTAACTCTCTAGCTAACTAACTCTCTTTATGCCTTTTAGGCTTAAATTTTTACAAAAGGTTCTGTAACCCATTTGCTGGTTTAACTCCATAACCTTCTCAACAAAATCCCAAAATCTCTTATTTATCTCTAAGGATCCTCTCTAATCCACAAAATCATCAACTAATTCCTAATCTAAGCTTTATCAATCCCTATGAACTCTTAACTATCCTAATTCTCTCATGTACTATAACATTCGAGAACATTTACAAAATCCTTCCAATATTTAATTAATTCCTATTCCAAATCACTCAAAACATTAATAATTACATTAATTTGATACATAGGAATCCAACTTCCTTGAAAACACAAGACCCCTTAGGTTAACTAGAATACAATGAAATTGTTGAGCTGGATGCTCCTGCATTAGATTCCCAACCCTCAGTAATTGTCCCTCACTTCCTTGACTAATTCTGATAGTCAATTTAATTTCTTCAAGAACGATATCTTCATGCTTTTCATTTTCCTCATTAGCATGTCTGTCCTGGCAACGTCGAGTATTCTTCAGTTCTAAAACTAACTCTTCAACTTGAAACATGTCTGTCTCATCTTCATCAAATCCTATAATCATAAAACAATTATCAGAATTAAAAATATAAGGCCTCATTAACTTTTCCTTCTTTGCCAACATCTAAGTATGTTGCTCTGAGATTTCCTCCAATTCATTTGTCAACACATCAGTATGTTGATTTAAACTCTCCTCCATATCATCTATTTCAATGATATCTCTTTTATCTAGTTCACATCAATGAAATCCTTCTTCTGTAATGTCAATTTGCTAAACTTTCATTACCATTCCCTTTTCCTTATGATTGTCATTCATGACAATTTCTTTGTTTTCCTTTTTCAACAATTTATCATGAGTATATATCCTCTACTTTTCCAACTTTCTTCTTTGAAAGTCTAACTTTCTATATAGCTCAATAATTTCAATTGGAATAGAATTTGGAATTTCTACACATTTTTCCATACCTTCACTTGTTATTGACCAAACATCAAATACCCTTTCTCCCTTTGCTAATTCTTTTGCATAGGCTTCTTCTTTCTTAACATCTTTCAGTAGATGTCCTTCTTCTTCAATACATTTTGCCTTGTTGTCTCTCTATAGACCTTCTTCAAGAGCTATCTTTGCCCCATCATATGCATTGGTATTCTCCTACATTTTTTTTCCATCAATAACATTAATCAAATTCATTAGATTACCTCTCTGAGACAATAATCCTTCATTCTTCATTAGAATAGTATCTTGATCTTCCATCTCTATGACAGCTTCAAATGACTATCTTCTCTCACAAAGTAACTTATCCATCGAATCTTTCTGCTATAACCAATCAAATTCTTCCTCTCCTGAGAAATTTTATTTGTCACAACTTACTTCAAGATCTTCATCCATCCTGAAAACATCTTCAAAAGGTTTCTTTTCTCCTGTAATACCTACAATCATACACAAATTATCAGTTTTAAAAGCATAAGGCCTCGTGGTCTCACTTGATGCTTCAGTCATCATATCTCCTTGCTGCTCTGAATCCTTCATATGAGTCAGCTCTCAATATTCATCCTCTGTCTCTTCATTACTTTTAGAAGGTAATGGACCATATCCGGGTTCACATACATATTCATTTAATCTGAGAAACTCTTCCTCTAATTGAGCATTCACTCTTTGCTCTCATTTTAATTGCAATCTATGCCATTTGACTCTCCTTTTCATAATCCACCCATGCCTCCAATCTTCCTTATTCATCTGCAACATCTCCATCAACAACTCAAGATGGAAATTTATCACATATTTCTCTCTTTTGCAATGACCTTCAGTAGTCATCCTTTCCTATTTTGTGAACTTTTATTTGTTCACTTGTGAACTGCACCTAAGCTTCCCCTTTTAGCAAGTCTCTGTACCTACCCTTCATCAAGCTTTTCTCCTTAAACATGATCTATGGTTCTCTACCTTTGGAACCATCTCTTTGTCAAGCTCTTCTTGACTCATCCACCCTTTTCTTTCATCTTGTAGCCTTCTTTTAAACCTTCCATATGACTTTCCATAGACACCTTCTCTTTTGTGTGAGCTTCTACACCTACAACCAATCAACTTCCTTATGAGTTGATCTTCTCACCAAGCTTCTCCTTTATCCATTTTCCAAGTCCTCTTTTGCTTAGAGCTTTCATTGAGCACTTTTGCTTTCTCTCTGGTTGCTACACTGTTTTCTCTTAAGGACTCCTCTGGCACTATCTCTTCCAAGCATGAGCTGGAATAAGGTTCTGCTACAATCTCTAAGAACTTCCAAAAGTTCTTCCTACAGTTTCACTATTGTAGTCTTTTGCCAAAATTTTCCATTCATTCAACTACTGCAAACCTTCATACCTTTGTAATTAATTTATTTCTTAGCTGGTTGTCTCTTGCAAACATGCAACTTTTTCACCCCCTTGATGTGTTTCAATCTGTAAAATATCATTAATTAATCAAAAGTTATCCATTCCTTCTTCCCAACATCACTTGTCTTTAGGATATCCTTATATGCTAGTCTTTACCATTCCCATGAATCTGATTTTGTCAGACCAGGCAATAACTCCTCAACGAAAAATTGATTCGTGTTTATTCCTTCAGGTAGGTCTTCATTAAATACATGAGGGAGAGACTATTCACTTCATCTCCTGATGACTGTTCATATTACTTATTTATCTATTTACATTATATTAACCCAACCATGAGGATTAGGTGTCAACATTGCCCCCCTTAATCTGAAGGGGTGTTGGTGAGTCCAAGCATCATTCTTTATCGTTCAAGCTTTTCTTCTCTTCCAAGCACTTTGGTGAAGATGTTTGCAATTTACTCATTTGTGGAACAATGATGGAGATGGATTGTTTTGGCCTCAACATGATGTCGAATAAGATGAGATTTAGTATTTATGTGCTTCGTTTGATCGTGGAACTTTGGGTTCTTGGCCAACTTTATTGCAGAAGTATTGTCAATCATGAGTGGAGTTGATTGTACTTGTTTTACCTACAAATTTTCAAGAATTTTCCAGAGCCACACAATTTCTTTTTTTGCTTCAACTGCTGCCACGTATTATGCTTCTGTTGTGGAATCTGCTGGAACTGATTGTTTGTGTGATCTCCAGGGGACAGATCTTGATCCAAGACTCATAGCATATCCTGAAGTAGATTCCCCAGTTTCTTTATCTCCATCGATGTTTGAATCAGAGTATCCAATCAAGCTAAAGTCGTCCACCTGTGTATACTTGATTCCAAAGTCTTGAGTTCCCTTCAAGTACCTTAGAACTCTTTTTGTAGTAGACCAATGTCCCTCACAATGCTTTTGCATACACCTGGAGGGGATTCCAACAGCAAAAAAAATGTCTGATCTAGTAGTAGTTAGGTAGTTGAGACTTCCTACAAGTTGTCTATACTTTGTTGCATCCTCAAATTCTTTTCCTTCAATAGATGTGAGCTTTAAGTTTTGTTCCATTGGAGTAGTAAGAGGATTGCACTCTGTCATGCCAAATCTGTTTAACAAATCTCCAATGTATTTCTCTTGAGAAAGAAATATGGATTTTGGATGTTGGGTTACTTCAATGCCAAGATAGTAATGAACATAGCCCAAATCAGTCATTTCAATTTTTTTTCCTAATTCTTTCTTTATGGATGCAATATAATTTCATTGTTCCCTGTCATTAAAAGATCATCTACATATACCACAAGATATACAACTGTTTTGCCAACTTTCTTGACAAATAAAGTTGCATCATCAAGATCAAAATAATTGAAGTTGAGTTTCAGAAGATGCTCAGTTAGCTTTTCATACCAGGCTCGTGGTGCTTGTTTGAGGCCATACAAGGACTTCACAAATTTGCATACTTTATGTTCATGTCCTTTCACAGCAAATCCTTCAGGCTGGGACATAAAAACATTTTCTTTTAGATCTCCATTCAAGAAGGCAGTTTTTACATCCATTTGATGGACTTTCCAACCGTTTTGAGCTGCCAGTGCAAAGAGTGTCCGGATGGTGGCCCATTTTGCTGTGGGAGCAAAAGTTTCCTCATAATCGACCCCTTCCTTCTGTGCAAAACCTTTTGCCACAAGCATAGCTTTGTGCTTGTCAAGTGAGCCATCAGCTTTGTACTTGTTCTTGTAGACCCACTTGCAGCCAATTGGTTTGGTTCCAAATGGAGGATCAACCAACTTCCAAGTGCCGTTCTTTATGAGGGCATCATACTCCTTTTGCATTGCTTCTTTCCATGCATCATGAGAAGCAGCTTCTTTAAAGGAAGTTGGTTCAAAATCTGTAGACAAGTTCAATTCACAATCATAAGAAACATCCATATCAATAGGTGAATTAGAGTCATCTACATCACCTCCATTTTGTCGATTTGCATTTCTGGTTCCTGTTTTTCCAATTTCATCAGGATGAACACTTTCAAGTGTCTTTGTCAGCCGCTTTGGGGGACCTTTCTGAGATGGTCCAGGGTGCTCTGTTGATTGAGTTGGGAGTGAATCAAGATTGAGTCTCCCAATTCTATCAATTACATCACTTAAAGCATCATCCGTTGTTGGAGTTTCAGACGGGGGAGAATCTTCTTCAGAAGACGATTCCACATGTTGATCTAGTATAGGAATCCCCCCTTCCAGATGTGGAATCTGATTTTCAAATTCTTGAAATGATTTCATTTTTGCGAATCTATCCAAGCGATCAAGTTGCCGCTCAACAACATTGTCAGATTTGGATGATTCAAGAAAAATTACATCTCTAGATATAACAAACTTTTTATTTTCTTCATCATAGAGGCGGTATGCTTTGGAGGTATTTGAATACCCCAAGAAAATACACTTACGACTTCTAGCACCAAGTTTGTTTCTATGTACCTTTGGTATCAAAGCATAACAGGTGGAACCAAAAATCCTGAGATGTTTGACCGAAGGAACATGTCCATACCACAATTCATAAGGAGTCTTGTTTCTTATAGCACTAGATGGACATCTATTCTTTATATATGCAGCACATAGAACAGCATCAACTCAAAACATTATCTTTACATTTTTGAAAAAAAACATGGATCGTACCATATTCAAAATTGTTTTATTCATTCTTTCAGCTACACCATTCTGTTGGGGATTATAAGGCACAGTTGTTTGATGTTTAATCCCATGTTGGCGAAAATATTGTTCAAATTCATTTGATGTATATTCTTTTCCATTATCAGTGCGAATAGACCCAATATGAGATTGTGCATCATTTTCAATCCATTTATGAAAATTCTTGAATGTTAGGAAAGCATCAGATTTGTTATTCAATAAATAAACCCAACACATTCTGGTGTAGTCATCAATAAATGTCATGATATATTTATTTCCATTTGCAGAAGGAACAGGCATTGGACCACATAAATCTGAATGAATAAGTTCAAGATTCCTATGTGCTCTTGAATGTGAGTCATGAAATGACTGTTTGCTATGCTTTCCTAGAATGCAAGCATCACATTGCTTAAGTTTTCCAGGAATTGTAGGCAAACCAGCCACACCATTTTTCTTCAATAAACGGAGACTGTCATAGTTTAAATGTCCAAATCTAGCATGCCATAATAAACTTGATGGAAGTGTACCTTCTTCATGATGAGAAATATATGAGAAATGTTGTGCATGAGCAGATGTTCCTTGCAGTTTGAAAAGCCTTTCCTCTTCTATTCCCCTCATGACAAGTGAG
>APFE031521120.1:15767-47471 GCA_000404065.3 Pinus taeda
ACCAATATTGAAAAAGAAAAATGGACTCTAATTTTAAGTATAATAGCAATATCACCTGCCAGAACTATGATGCAATTTAAAGATTCTTCTTACCTCTGGAAGATATATTCGCAGGTGGTTCATTATTGATATATATTTTGTGGCCAGCAAGCAACAGGACCGGAGAATCCAGCAGCGGCGCCGGCGAAACGCGGGCTCTGCATGCGAACGCTCAGCCTAACGATTTGCAGAGCCATCTCACGGCGGGTTTGGCGTTCGCGGCTTAGCATTCCTCAACACACCATATGCTAATATAACCTGAGAATTTTCCATTTTTATAACGGAACATTTATAAAATATAACTCGATAATTTATTATGCGTAGTTTTCTTCCACCTTAGAGAGGTGTTGTGATCTCCGATCATTAAAAATGGCTAAAATATAATTTAAGGTGCTGTGATCTCCGATCATTAAAAATGGCTAAAATATATATAGACACACGCACAAAGTGGTTGGGGCTTCAAACTTTCTTGCATAGAAGAAAAGGACTGATATGAAACTCATAGAAAATGAGTTCATGGAACATGTTAAAGGCTAAACCACCAAACCTCTAAAGGAATATGCTCAAGAAATTGCAAGGTATATGAAATCGGAAGCAAGGGCCCAAAGGATTCTCATAGAATCCATAAAGGATCCCCTCATTCCCTATGTGTCTAAACTAGAAACATCAAAATAAATATATAACAAACTTGTAGAATTGTTCTCTGTAAGCACTACAGGAGAAGTAATCTCATTAAAACAAGAACTCTACAAGATTAAGATAGCAAAAGAAGAAGGAATATCCTCATAGTTTATGAGGAAATAAGGGACCAACTACAAGATTTGGGAGAAACAATGTCTGACAAGGAGATGATTACCATAGTACTAAATTAACTACCAGAGGAATGGGGTAACTTTACATAAAGTATTTATGGGAAGAAGGAAGCTACTCCATTCAAGGATCTATGGTCACTATGAAAAATTGAAGAAACCAGGTTGAATGAAAAATCTAATGTAGGATAAAAGGAGAAAACTCAAGCATATGCCGCTATGGAAAAAATAAAAGGGAAGTTTGGGAAATTTTGTCCTTGGAAAAGAAAGACGAATATGGCAAAGGTTCAATCTACAAATGTCAAGAATGTGGGAACTACAAGAGATATTGTCCTAAACTCAAGAAGGAAAATAACAAAAGAGGAAGAGAAGAGTCCCATATCAATGAAGAAGTGGAAGAAGTTGAAAAGAAGAAATCCAAGAAGGAGGAAGTAAAATATCTCTACTATGATTGAGATAGTCTTTCACACCTAGTTCTTTTCAAGTTTCTATTTTTAAGTTTTCTGTTGTATATCTATCATGATATGAATCACTAAGAAACATGATAGGATTCATCATGTCATCATAGAAGCATACGATTGGAAGTAAGATATCGTGCATCATCATAGAGAAGCATGAAATATCTCTGAAATAACAGACTATTGCAGTCACCTATAAAAGGATGTAGCTCTTGGCAACCTCATTAGAAACATAAGTAGTACGTATGAGAAGAAGAAATTCATCTAGTATAAATCTCATCATACATCATTCAAGAGGAGAATTTTCTAGATAAGGATGATCAAGATCCTCCATTGGAATTTTCATTGGAAGGTTCACCTATCAGAAGAAGCAAGTGTCTCATTGAGAACTCCACCTTGTATGGGATTCATGGAATGATGGTATGATGTCAAAAGAAGTGAAGTAGTTTAAGGTGATTGAAGTTATTTCAATCAAGGAAGTTGTTGAAGGAAGTCTAGATGACCTAAAGGAAGAATGTGAGGTATGTATGCTTGTATTTAATACAATTTAGTCATGTCATATAGTTGTAGATAGAAAGACAAACTATCTTCCTCATGAGCATAACCAAAATAAAGTAGCTCCTTCTTCGGAAGAATGCATGAAGGTATGGTTCACACATTTACTAGATGAAATCAACATATTATGTCCTCATATGAAATATGAGGTGGTTGAAAAAGTTGAAGGAACTATGATTTGAAGTTCCTGGGAAGAAATGAAAGGAAGAGATCATGAAAAATGCAAATATGGAAAAGGAAATCAACATCCAAGGACTAAAAGATTTGACTAGGATATCTCCATGGGAAAAATATGAAGATCCTGATAAAGTCTAGAAAAGAAAGAGACCCTTGACATTATATATATTTTTGGAGATGTGTCAATATATATGCAGGATGTTGATGCAAACAAGGAGATGTCATGATGAAAAACCATCATAAAGGTAATTTTGATTTAATGTGCACTTTTTATTTTTTAACGATATCTAGATGGGGTAATGTAGGGCTACCAAGGGAAGAGTTGTAGATGTCATCTAAAAGTGATACTCATGTGGTAGGATGAAAGATCCTAAAGGAAACATGATGTGATGATGGTAGAAAGGTATGAAGGAAAGGCCAGATATGGAATAATGGATCACTTTCCAATGAAAGAAAGGAAGACATGAATGCCATAATTCATGAATGAAAGTGATGGATGGTGTGTGCCCTGCAAGAAGCCCCAGAAATATGTAGGCTCCATATAAAAGAAGAAACTCATGACATAGAAGGAAGGAGTCCTATAAGAAAATGTTTATCCCATGATCTCCACCTAAAGCGTTGTTGGAAGCAAGTTCATGGTCAAGAGGGAGCTTGGTCAAGTACCTAATTAAGAGGGAGCTTGGGTACATTCCTTTTATAGGAATGGGTACATTCATTCATTAGAATGGGTATGTCCTCCCTAGTTAAGAGGGAGAGATAGACAGATCATTCTTGTCTTCACTTGGGAATATAGAGTGGAGGATTGGGTAAGTATCTAGCATCTGATACTCTTTGAGGATGTGATAGGGCATCCAAGATATGAGTAGTCATAGAGGAGCGATATTCTTTGAGGATTTGGAATCCAAGATAAGAATAATCTTGGTGGAACATACTCTGAGAGAACCCAGGTAGGGTATGTTCTGTGAGAGACAGTGATGAGGGTGTATATAAATCATTGGCCTTGGTACCATTCTGCTATGATCTTGTGGAGAGATAAAGCAGTTAGTCAAGGTCTTGATATGTGACAATGTTGGATGATATGATGTTGAACAAATGGGTTACCAATATGAATCTTCTTATGAGAATTCTTTAGATTGAGAATGGCCAAGTACCTTGTATGGACTATGAATACCTCCCTAGTTAAGAGGGAGTGTTGAAATATGTAACTAGGTTCGGTCTTCATAATTACATGTGTGATCATGATTTTATGAAATTAATGAAAAGAAAAAAAATAAAATTATTTTTATGTTATTCTTGAGACATGCATTTCATGCTCAAGGAATTTTATAGATCAAGCTACCACTGTGAGCTCTTAGGATTGGTCATAAAGTCATAAAGTGAAGTAAGTATTTTTCATGTATGAGAGACCCTTCTCGGGCATGTTACATATGTATTTGAGTCATTATAAGAGTCAAAAGACCCTCCAAGACCTTGTCACAAGTACTCAAACAAGTCAACCTTCCAAAGAATATATAGATTGTTCGAGAAGGAGATGTCAGCCTAAGCATAAGGACAAGTCGACTAATTTCAGGGGAAGATCGCTATACAAAGGAGGACCCGGCCTCACTTGGAAGATTATCCATCAAGCATCTCAAATAGAAGAAGAAGTGTGAATAAAGGGTATAAAGAAGCCTCTCATCTGGTCAAGGGAAAGAAAATAAGATTGGAGCATTTTTGCATTTTTTTTAGTCATCTTTCTCACACATGTGATTGTAGTTAGGGTTTTTGTAGTGAGTTCAAATCAATCCTTGAAGAAACTAAGAAAAGAGTCACTAAACAAGCATTCTTGCTAGCTGATATCACAAGGAGAAGTTTCCAAGTCAAGCGAAGGGAAGGAACCTCACCAAACTCCTCCAATCGGCTGACACGTGTGATATTGTAGTGATTTCACACATGTCGAAAATTGCAGGTTTGTGTAAAGAGGCCAAATTTCAAAGAAACTGAGTTCAAAAGTGTAAGAAGCCAGTTTTTCAAGCATTGACTGGAAGAGAAGAAGAAGTTGTTCAAAAAGTATTGTGACTTTGTTAGGTCCCTATAATACTAGTGTATTCCCCTTATATTTATCATTAGTGTAACCCTTTATTGTTATAGTTGTGCCCATGTATCCCCCATGTTGTTATTGTTGTGCCCCAAGAAATCCCACTATTGTTATTGTTGTGCCCTTACATTATTATTGTTATGTAGGCTCTGATTATATTATGACCCCTTAGACTCTTATATATACCAAGGAGGTCTTATCATTTGAATCATCCAAGAATTGTTCATTTATTTAATGTAAAGGAAATTCGCCCCTCGAAGAGGACAATTTTTAAGTCATTGATATATATTTTCTTATGTTCTTTGAGCTGGTTGTATAACATTTGGTATCAGAGCTTTGGATTCTAGGGTTTCGCTTCTTCAAACAAGTCATCTTGGAATTTTTGCTATATTTTTTTTATATGAAGCATCAGAAGTTGAAATTCCAACCACGTGGAGCCAAAATATTGGTGAACCTCTTGTATGAATTTCAGATCTTGTTTCGCAAATAGGCGACCTACGGAAAATCATCATAAATTTCTCCCTGAGCATCAGATTTCAATTTCATAAATAGTGACTAAAAGTGGACGAACTGAATTTTTTTGGGTATCATTTTCAGGGCCGAAGGTCGAAACAGTGATACATGGCACTTCATACAAGTTTGCTCTATTGAATGAGTCTATAATCAATCCATCGTGGGAGATTGAGCATAAATCTTTCTTGAAGAATATAATATTGGTATGATTTGTGGGGTTGGAAAGAAGATTCATAGGGCTACTATAGGAAGTAATTTTAGAACCTGTAGATCCAAAATTACAAAGATACAACAACTTCAATATTGAGCTCCTAAAAAGCAAGAAAATGGTTTTTTTTTTTTTTTTTTTGGTTCAAAGGGAATATTGAAGCATAGATATTAGTATTTGGTTCTAAAATTCCTCCTAAACAAAATAATTCTACACCCATTAAGCCCTCATAAATCTATACTATGACTCATGAAGAGGAAGAATTGCAACATGATATTTCAAAATTACAGGAGCAAGTGCAACAAATTTCACTCTCACAAAGAGCAACCAAAGATGAAATAAAAGGGGACATGTATGGTTTAAAAAGGGACATGGAATTTTTGAAGGATGGTTTAGAAGCATACATGGAAGATTTGAATGATTATTTAAAAGCAGACATGGAAGCAATGATGAATGTCAAGATGGAACAAAGTTGTTGCAAGAAAGGCTTCCCAAAGGTGACAAGATAATCCATGAAAATCATGATGAGGACAAAAGGAATATGAATTATGTTTTTAGAGATTCGAATGTTGGGTTTAAGACCCACCACATTCCAAAGGTCAATATGACGAATTTTGATGGCAAGGATCTGGTAACATGGATACTACAGATGGAGCAATATTTTGTTCTTCATGATGTGCAACACACACAAAAGGTACACATTGAAACTTTATATTTAGAACCCAATTAGTTTGTATGGTATCAATGAAATTGTTCTCATAAAGCACTTTTCACTTGGGCAATTGTTAGGGGGGAAATGATAGTATATTATGAGGATACATATATAAACACCTGCTTTAGTCAATTGATAAATCTCAAACAAAAGGGTTCAATGGCGGATCACATCGAGGACTTCCAAAAATTGAATATCAAGATAACTAATATTCCAAAGGAGCATAGGATTAATGTCTTCATAGGGAATTTGAAGGATAACATCTAAAATTAGTTTTGCCTTTGGGAACTTGAATCATTGGAGAACACATTCAGGGTGGTGAGAAAATTTGAAAGAAAAATTATGGAAACAAGGAAGTCTACCACTCACAACTACAAAGATGGAAGTGTTGTTTTTCCTAGCCTTCCTCAACCTAAAAGGTTTATGATACAAAAATTGGACGAAAAAGGAGAAAAAGGGATTTGTTACAATTGTGATAGAAAATACACTAAAGGCCATAAGTGTGTTGAGAAGAAATTATTCTACATAGATTATGAAGAGGAGGAAGAAAAGGAACAAGAAACATCAAAAGAGGTGGATATACACCAAGAACCAACTCTAGAGCAAGAATAAATGAATATGACCATATCTTGTAATGCATTGGCAAGAATTACCACTCCTCAAACTCTCAAGATAGAAGGATATATCAATAAGAAAAAGGTAATAGTGTTGATTGATCCAGGTAGTACCCATAATTTTAATCATTGTAAGATAGCCAAGGAAATAAATTGCTTCATATATCAAACACGATACCGTCAAGTGATGGTTGCAAATGGAGGGGCTATAAAATTCCTCTGGAGAGTTCCATAATATTAGGCTAAACATGGGGGAATATGTATTCATTAGTCCAATGCTTTCCATTCCAATGGATGGTGTTGATGTTGTACTAGGAGTCCAATGGTTAAAATCTTTGGGGACAATAGATTTAATTTTCAAGAACTTTTCTTGAAACTTTTTTGGGAAGGAAAGCAATTTGAATTAAGGGGTATCACATGGAAACTAGGAAAGATAATCATCTCTAATGGCATGAAAAAGCTTCCGAAGAAAGAACAATGGGGCATAATTGCACAATTATGCTCATTAGAGGTTTAAACATCGAAATCATCTATTTATCCAGATCTCCAAAAAGCCTTGGACAATCATTCCAAGGTATTTGAGACTCCCAAAGGCCCCCCACCTATTAATGATCATAACCATTCTATTCATTTGATTCCAGGAAGTGTTCCTCCAAACATCAGGCCTTACAGATATCGCTATGCCCAAAAGAGTGAAATTGAACATTAGGGGAATTTTGAGGTCTAAAATGGACCTCCTAAGGAAATTATAAAATAATAGTGGAAATAATAAAATAAGATTAGATTACATCATCAAATTTTAGAGGGAAAAAAGAAAAACTATTTTTTCAACTTGTATTTTCAACTTTCTCCCTATGGGTTTACTCAAATTTCAAGTAGCAACACTCATTGGATGCAGAATTTGATTCCTCATCCAAAGAGTACCTATCTTGCTCACTTTCAATGAATCTTGCTACATAAAAAATGAGAAATATATGAAAAACCTGATTGCAATCACTTTTTTTTCATATATTTCTCATTTTTCGTGTAGCTCCATCGAAAGTATGCAACATGGGTACTCCTTAGATGAGGAATCAAATTTTGCATCCAATGAGTAATCCCACCCGAAATTTGAAAATACGAGTTGAAAAAATAGTTTTATTATTTTATTATTTTTTAAACTTTTTACCTTTTTACTCCAAAAATGGTGAATCATCCCCCATGGTTGACATCATCATATTGAATGCTATTGGTTATTATAAAGTTTATTTTGGTTGTACATTTTTCTTAGGAGGCCCATTTTAGACCTCAAAATTCCCCTAATGCATATGGTTACATAAATGCTAGAAGATGGTATAGTTCAACCTAGTCAAAGTTCTTTCTTTTCTCTAATAGTATTGGTGCACAAGAAGGATGGATCATGGCATATGTGTCTAGATTTTAGGGAGCTCAACAAGCTCACT
This sequence comes from Pinus taeda, assembly GCA_000404065.3. Classification (NCBI taxonomy): domain Eukaryota; kingdom Viridiplantae; phylum Streptophyta; class Pinopsida; order Pinales; family Pinaceae; genus Pinus; species Pinus taeda. The sequence goes on from APFE031521120.1 coordinate 23,372, forward strand.
ATTAAAGATAAATTTCCCATTCTTGTCATTGATGAATGGTTGGATGAATTACATGAAGAAATTTACATCACCAAGTTGTATCTTCGTTTAGGATATCATCAAATTAGAATGAAGACTGAAGAGATTCTAAAAACAACATTCAGAACTCATGAGGGTCATTATGAATTTTTGGTCTTACCTTTTGGCCTAACTAATGCAGCTTTTGCATTTCAAGGTTTGACGAATTCCATTTTCAAACCCTTCCTTACGAAATTTGTGCTAGTATTGTTTGATGATATACTAATTTATAACAAGTCTTGGAAGGATCATGTTCAATTTGTTAAAAGGGTGCTCAAACTATTGCAGGAGATACAATTATATGCAAAAACCTCCAAATGTTTCTTTGGAGTACAAGAGGTGGAATATTTGGGTCATATTGTATCTGATGAGGGTGTTAAGGTAGGCCCTAACAAAATTAAAGCCATTAAGGAATAGAAAATCCCAACAACCATAAAGCATCTTCAAGGATTTGTCATGTTGACAGGGTATTATCGCAAGTTTGTTAAGAATTATGGGAGAGTAGCAGCACCTCTAACAACATTACTGAAGAAAGATGCATTTTATTGGACTCCAAAAGAAACTAAGGCCTTTGAACCTATTAAAGAGGTGATGTGCCAAGCACCGGTCTTAGCAATGCCAAAATTCACAAAAGCCTTTATTGTGGAATATGATACCTCATGAAATGGAATTTGTGTTGTCTTAATGTAAGAAAGAAGACCCATTTCTTTTAGAAGTCATCAAATCAAAGGAAATTATTTACACAAACCTATTTATGAGAAGGAAATGTTGGAAATACTGCATGCACTAAAGCAATGACAACATTACTTAATAGGAAGACACTTCAAGGTAAAAATAGATCATGATATCTTAAATAGTTTTTGGAAGAAATATTATCTTTAAAAGAGCAGCAAAAATGCATCACAAAGATGTTGGGCTATGACTTTGAAATCATCTACAAAAAAGGGAAGGAAAATTTTGTTGTAGATGCACTCTCGAGAAAGGATGAGGATGTGGAAGCATTTATTTGTGTCATTTCTATTATCCAACCTAATTGGATAACTGATGAAAGGGATGAATGCAAGAATGATGAAAAGGTGTGGAAAAACATTCAAAAGTTGCAGCAAGATCCCAATACATCTGAGACATTTAGTTGAAAAATGATTCATTATGGTACAAATATCGCTTATATCTTTGTAAGAATTCCCAACTCAAGCAAAATATTCCTTTAGAATTGTACACCTCCCCCTTAGGAGGGCACTCGATATTTTTAAAAACTTACCACTAGGTCAAGAAGGATTTTTTTTGGGATGGCCTTAAATATGATATTTAGAATTTTGTGGCAAAATGTTTGGTTTTCCAACAAAATAAAGTTGAGACAATTAAGACCTTGGGTCTGTTACAACCTTTAGCCATTCCAAGTCAGTGTTGGGAGGAGATATCGATGGATTGTATCATAGGTTTACCCAAGTTTGAAGGAAAGAGTGTCATCATGGTGGTAGTTGATAGACTTGCCAAGTACGCACACTTTTTTGCATTATCTCATCCTTTTAAAGTCAATACAGTTGCTACTTCATTTATGGAAACAATTCAAAAGCTATATGGAAGCCGAGAGATTATTGTAAGTGAAAAAGATCCCATTTTCACTCGAAATTTTTGGACAAAATTATTTTATTGTCTTGGTACTCAATTAACTCATAGCTCATCTTATCATCCTCAATCTGACTGGAAAACTTAGATAGTGAAAAAATGTTTGGAAGGATATCTTTGTTTCTTTGTATCTGATAAACAAACACAAGGGGTCAAGTAGTTACCTCTGGCTGAATGGTGGTATAACACTTCCTTCCATACTGCATCAAAAATGAACCCATTTATGGCAGTTTATGGATATCATCCACCATCCAGCACATCATCTTTAAGAGAAAATTCTAAGGTTCAAGCAGTGGAAGATCATATCGAGCATCAACAACAAGTTCTTCGACTCTTAAAGGATAACCTCACTCTGGTGCAGAATCAAATGAAACAACAGGAAGACCAACATCGCAGTGAAAGAAGTTTTGATATAGGCACTGGGTATTTTTACGGCTACAACCATACAAACAAATGTACCTCAAGCAAGCTAAGAAGGATAATAAATTATCACCCAAGTACTATGGTCCCTACAATGTGTTGCAAAATATTGGTACTATGGCATACAAATTAGAGTTGCCTTCATCTTCTTGAGTATACCCATTTTTCCATGTTTCATGCTTAAAGAAGGTTATTGGTGACAAGATCCTAGTTCAAACAGTGTTTCCATAACTTGATGAAGAAGGAAAAATCATGTCTGATCTTGAAGCAGTCACGGAAACAAGAACTCGACAACTATGAAATCGATTAATTTCAGAGTATCTCATTAAGTGGAAGAATTTACCCATTGAAGATTCCACATGGGAGGATGCGAATTTTATACAGAAGCATCTAAAACTACTCAAGCATTGAGGACAACACTTTTTTGAAGGAGAGGGGCATGTTAGGTCCCTATAATACTAGTGCATTCCTCTTATTATTATGGTTAGTGTAGCCCACTATTGTTATTGTTGTGCCCCATAGAAGCCCACTATTTTTATTTTTGTGTCCTTAGATTATTATTGTTATGTAGGCTCTGATTATATTATGACCCCTTAGACTCCTATATATATCAAGGAGGTATCATCATTTGAATCGTCCAAGAATTGTTCATTTATGTAATGTAAATAAGCCTTCCCCCTCGAAGAGGAAAACTTTTAAGTAATTGATCTATATTTTCTTTTGTTCTTTGAGTTGGTTGTATAAAAAATTTGGTCTTGGAGAGGTTAGTAGGTCAAGGGACTTGGTCTTGGAATTCATCAATTGAGGGTTCTATAAGAAGAATAATTTGGTGGTTTTTTCTCTCAAGATTAGAGAAGTTTTGGCCTTGGCTAATTGCCTATATATTGTGTCCCTTATCTCATTGTTGTTTATATTTTGATATTTGTTTGATGAAAATAACACAATATTAATCAAGCTAAAGAAGAACCTAATCAATAGAAGTAAAAAGTATTCACAAGCAGTTATCATTGCTAGAGAAATCACCTCATCTCTTTGCCCCAAAGTTCTCAACATGATGAACCATATATATGGATAGAATCGAGCAATGGAAGGAGGGACATCAAAATCGTATCAATAGAAGTCATATGGGACTTGGAATAGGTGTCAGAGATGAAGGAGAATGTGAGGGATTTGAGATAAGTGAACTCGGCCCTACGGTTGCACACGAATCGAGGTGATCTTGTGAATCAAACAAACTGGCCTGATAAGGTAGAAGAAATCCTTAATAGGGTGATGCGTGACCCAAGTAGTGTTCGAAAGGTTGGGATCAATGTTTTTGGAATTAACTTAGGGTTTTCGGATATGTAAACTTGTAGCCCAAGCCATTGACTCAGTGAAATATCTTCTACTTCTGCTTTTTAATAAAAGTAGAAGATCGAAGGGTTGTTCCTTGTGAAATGGTGCATTTGTATGATGATGCTAATGTTCTTTAATGTCTTTCATAAAATTCCTATGCTATGTTAATGAAGGAATACAACTGAAAGTATAAGTGACAATATTATTATTTCTCTATTTGATGATAATTATGCACTTAATATAATATAGAGATTGACATGAGTAATATACATTGTGAGGCATAGTTGAGGTGAAGTAACATTGTGCTACACAAGGAAGATGTGAAACACGCTATTGTTGCACGCTCGAGGGATCACAGTGCACCCACAAGGCACCTTGCAACTATAGGAGGCCCTAGGGTTGTGATAGGTAGTATCAAAGCAACCAATCAATATAAATTGAGCAGTTCAATAGTGCAACCAATATGGAGATGTGTAAGCTACAAGGTATCTCTAAGTTTTGTGGTTCATATTCATTCCAAAATTTTGTTAAGAGGATAAGCGCCTTGGAGAAGGAATAAGACAACCAAAGGCACAAGTTGTGACTTATGAGCGTGGGAATTGGAACAAGTGCCTCACAAAATTTCTTGAGAGAAAGTTTGGCAAAGAAGATTGGGTTGAAAATAACAATGAGTAGGAAAACAATGAAAGTAGTATAGTCTAAGGTTAAGAAAATGACAGGATTGTAGTAGATGTTCCAATTCAAATCAATGATTGGAAGGGACTTTTGGATTTCATAGTAATTATGATGGATAATTTTGAGGTGATATTGGGACATGATTTCCTCAGAGGAAGCCGGTTGGTTTTGATACCATGGATGGATCATCTCAATATCTTGGATGACCATAATATGTGGGTTTTGTGCACAATTGCATAAGAGTAGTGGAAGGAGAGTGTGCATCTTGTGTCTGCATTGAGCATGAAGAGAGAAGTGTGCAATCCATATGCCCAATTATATGCAACAATGATCAAGTAGGAGATGATGGAGTGGGTATGACTATTCCACCATTACTTTTTGAGTAACTAGAGACATATGCATATAAAATTTTGGATGAGTTATCGAAATTGCTCCCTTATTTAAGAAGAATAGTGGACCATCACATTGAGCTTGAACCTAGTGCTCCACCATCAGTACGAGCTCCTTACAGGTTGCCAGGACCAAAGTTGGATGAATTGAGGAGGCAATTGACAGAGTTGGTTGGTGTTGCTCTTATATTGTTCGAGAAGGAGAGCTAACAATTTGTATTAACCACTATGCTTTGAACAAGAAAATCCTGAAGAACCAATCCCCCCCTTCCACTAGAAGTGGATTTCTTCGATAAGTCAACCAAAGCCAAAGTGCTCATGAAGTTGTATTTGATACATGGTTACTATCAAGTCTAAATTATAGAGGGTGATAAAGCAAGACAACCATGGTAATGACGTATGGAAGTTATGAATTCTTAGTTATGCCTTTTGGTTTGTCCAATTCTCCTGCTATGTTTTCAAACTTGATGAATGAGGTTTTGCATCCATTCTTGGATAAGTATTTTGTGGTATACTTTGATGATGTTACAATGTTCAATGATGATTTGGAAGAGCATAAGAGATATTTGGCATGAGTCTTTGAGGCACTGAGGTAACATCTATTATACTTAAAGAAAACCAAATTTATGTTCACCCAAAAGGATATACAATTTATAGGTGATTAGGTTGGCCATGGATGTATTCACATGGACCCTCAAAAGATAAATGTGATAGTAGAATGGGAGGAACCTCACAATGTGAATGATGTGAGGGTCTTCACTGGGATGGCCAATTACTATCAGAAGTTCATGGAGGGTTATTCAAAGATAGCCTCCCTATTGATAGACTTGCTAAAGAACGACAAGCCATGGAAATGGACAAAAAAAATTATACCTATGTTTGAAGAGATCAAACATAGGATTGTGACAATTCCCATGTTGAAACTACTAGATTACAAGAGATCGTTTTAGGTGCAAACAAATGCATATGATTTCGCCACTAGAGGATGATCATCTCGTAGCTTTTGAGAGTAGGATGTTACAAGATCAAGAAAGAGGTATCTTGTTCATGAGAAAGAGATGACAAAAGTAGTGCATTGTATTCAAGCGTGGAGACATTATTAGTTAGGGAAGTTGTTTGTGGTGAAGTCAAACAACATTGCAATGAGCTAATTTACTACCCAACCTAAATTGTACAAAGTAGTTTCGATGATAAGACTTTTTGGTTGAGTTTGACATGATGACTGAGTATATGACAAGGAAACTCAATGCAATTATAGATGCCTTGAGCAAATAGTAATAATTGAAAACAATTGAGGAAGAAGAGGAGAACCTCCCTACTCTAGGTGAAAGTCAAATTTAGTTTGTTGAAGAGTTGCAACAAATAATTTGTGATGGGTTGTATAGCGACACTACAATGAAGAACATAATGAAGAAGGTAAAGGAAGGGAAGATGAGGAACTTCCCATTGTAGTATGATCTCTTGTTCTATGGATCATGTATCTATGTGCCAAGAGAAGCTGGACTCAGGAGGGAACTCTTGAAGGAGTGTCATGACTCACCTTGGGCCATCCACACAAGATTCCGGAGCATTGGAATTATTTGATAGAGGATAATTTTGGGAAAGCATGAGGCGTGATATGGAGGAGTATGTGCATACTTGCATCATATGTCAACAGGATAAGCATGAAACCAGAGGATGGGCAGGAATGTTGCACCCTTTACCAATTCCAAAGAGGCCTTAGGAAAGTGTCTCAATGGATTTCATCTCATAATTACTAGTGGTGGAAGGATATAATGGAGTATTGGTAATTGTGGATTGATTCTCTAAGTATCTCATCTTCTTACCTATAAAGGTACCATGAAATGCAAAGGATATAGTAGAGAATTTCTTTCAGGAGATGGTGAATTATTGGGGTCTACCATTATGTATTATGATGGATAGAAATATGATATTCATGGAGAAGTTTTGGACCTCATTGTTCAAACTTGTGGGGACACAACTGCTACATAGTTCTAGCTTTCATCTACAAACTGATGGACAGATGGAGTGTATCGACTCCCTACTAGAAGACTACTTCAGACATTATATGATGAATAATCAGGAAAACTGGCCGAACTTGTTGGATGTGGCTCAATTTAGTTACAACCTGTAGAAGAGTGCTTCTATGGGATATAGTCCATTCGATTTAGTTAATGGGTAGATGCCTATTACTCCATATATGTTCCTGCAAGGATACTATAGGAGGATCCCTTTAGCTCTGAAGTTCATGAAACATTAGCAGGGGATGTTGAATATGGCTCGAGTGCACTTGACAGATTCAGTTAAAAGGATGAAGAAGTGGGCAGAAAGAAATAGGAAGGATGCATAATTCAGTGTGGTTGATATGGTCCTCATCAAGATGACCAAGGAGCAATTCCCACTACCTAGCAGGATGTCTAGATCATTGGTGAGGAGGTTCAAGGGGCCATTCTGAGTCTCAGAGATGATTGGTGATGTTCCTATAAGTTAGGGATGGCATTCAGTGTGATAGCCCATCATCCAATATTCCATATCAGTCATGTGAAGAAAGGCAAGGTGGATATAGAAAATTCGAGCAAAGTGGAGCCACCACGTGCCCCAAATTTTATTGTTGATCATTTATAGTTAGATCTTGAGGAAATCACAGGCTATTGGACTTCAAGCATTAGCAACAACAGGAAGAGAGAGTACTCCATCAAATGGAAGGATTCTCTAGAACAAAATGGATGAGAGACTTGTGAGTCCTTGTGGACATGGGAGAAGAAGTTGAGAGCTTATTAGAGGAAGAATTAATTGGAGTTTCTAGGGTTGTCAGGGATGGGAACGAATCAGGGTGGGGGAGGATGTCAAAACCCAAGGAGCCAATGCATGCCCTTATCTCATTTGTGTGCCAAGGTGCACCCTCAGAAGCCTTAGTGGGATGAGTTGACTTGGGAAACATCGTCATCGTAAGAAAGGTGACAAACATATCTCATGATTTCTGACATTATAGAGGAGATGTCGAAAAATAAAAGGTAATATGAGCGTGTCAACTTAGTGGCATGATGGGCTAAGCAATGGGTGAATTTTGGAATGAGAAACTGAGAAACCAACTACCTTCATGTCAACTGAGTGAAGTGGAACAACATGGTGGGACGAGCAGGCACATCATGTGGGTGATGCGAGAAATTGGGTGGAACAATGAGTCAACTTGACCCAAAGCATTTGGCCTAAAAGGGAGAGTCGACTTGAAACACATGGTCGAGAACTGCATGGAAGTGGTGACAAACCATATAAATGGAGAGAACTGAACGATGGAAGGAGGGACATCGAAATTGAATCAACGAAAGTCATATGGGACTTGGAATATGTGTGAGAGATGAAGGGGAACGCGAGGGATCTGAGACAAGTGAGCTCAGGCCTGTAATCATGCAGGACTTGAGGAAGCCTTGTGAAATGAACCAAACTAGCTTGATAGGGTAGTAGCAACCTGTAGTAGGGTGGCAAGTGACCCGAGTGGGGTACGAAAGGTTGGCATAAAGGTTTTTGGCATTCACGTGGCATTTTTGGCTATTTAAAATGGCATCCTAAGTCTTTGACCAAGTGAAATATTTTGTATTTGTGATTTTTACTAAAAGAAGAAGGTTGGAGGGTTGTTCCTTATGAAATGGTGGATGTGGATGATGACTTTTAATGTTCTTTAATGTCTTGTATATAATGCCTATGTTTTTTTAATGAAAGAAGATATCTGGAAGTAGAAGTGATAATATTATGTTTGTTCTATATTAATGATAATTATGCACTTATTATAATATAGATATTAACACGGGTAATATATATTGTGAAGCATAGTCTAGGTGAAGTACATTGTGCTATGCTAGGTAGATGTGAAACATGTCAGTGCCACACACTTGAGAGATTGTGATGTACCCACAAGGAACCTCATAACTATAGCCCTAGGATCATGACATAAAGGATGGAATGGTAATCATGCCCAAAAGAGAACAAATCAATGTTAACAGACTTGACTCAAAGAATGGCTCAACAATGCCTCGGAATTAAACAATAATTTCAAAAATAAAATAGACATTTTTCATTAATATTGTTCTATTTTCAACAATAAATCATTTCTTCAAATGTAATGGTACCACATAAACAAAATTCCAAATAAGAGGTTACCATAGACAACAATTTGCTAAATGTGGTGCTTTCCATGGCCCTAACAAGTATATTAGTTGTCTCCTTTGAAATGGGATGGTAAAATAGGAAATCACTTCTAACAAAATTATTTGAATGTCTCATGTGAAAAATGAGGCCAAGCCAGAGGTGGTTTCCTCAAAATATTGTTTGATTATCTCCTGTGAAATGGGGATGAGTCAGAGTTGGGTTCCTTACAAAGTAGAGCCATAGTATCAAACTCAGACTCATAAGAAAGCATTTCTAACAAAAAGCACCAAATGGGAATTTAACTCTCAAAGGTCAAACATAACTATTTGGTTGTATTTGATAATTTAATATCATTCACTCATTGCATGAATTTGCTTCAAATTACCAAAGGATAGCTTCTTTACATCATTGGTAGTCAAACTAAATGTTGATCACACCCATATACTAATAAACTTATACAATAATCACCTTTTAACTAAATGAGTAAAAACTTAGGTTTCAGTGTATATCTAGTGTCCCCTGAGTTGGTCAATGTATATCCAGTGTATATGCAATGAATATTGAATTTGTTTAGTTGAGGCATTGTAATCAATGGGAGTTTTTCATCACTTGTCTATGTTTGATTTCTAGAAGGAGGATGCATTTAACATACAAAATTGGGAATCCTTACAACGATATGTTGTATAATTTGTTTTAGAAGCAACATTATTCATCAACTCTAAATTTTGAGCCTTACATGTAGTTTCATTAATAGATATTTTGACATTTTTTTTCGAATCTTTTCATACAATTTTGAGTGAGTTTGCGATTTTTTGTTGTTGTTTAAAATGTGTTTTTGAATGCCTAAATGGATTCAATGTCTTGAAAAACCCTTAGGGCATTAGGATTTTATATATTACACAACTCGAACTTATGATGCAAAAAATATCTACTGGATTTTGAGCCAAATTATATATATATATTATAATATAATATAATATATATATATTATATATATATATATATATATAATATATATATATATATATATGAAAATGGGTAAACATCTATTTAGTTAAGACACACTCTTTAAGCATGATTGCTTAAAATGTATTTTTGAATGCATAAATGGATTTAGTGACCGCACAAACCTTTGGGGCACTAGGATTATGAGAATTACACTAATCAAAATTAATATTCAAAAAATCTGAGCAAAATTGACTAGAAAAATATCTTAAAATGGAAAAAAAGTCTATTAGTCATACTACATTCTTTAGGTGGAGTCTAACAAATAGATGCTTTGACCTTTTTCATTTGTATTTGGTTTTTTAATGCATAAATTGATTCTAACATCTTGAAAAACCCAAGGAGACTAGGATTTCTATAGATTATAGAACACACACTTATGATTCAAAAAATCTCTACTAGATTTCAAGCAAAATTGACTCACTGGAAAACGGCAAAAACTCTATTAGCTAGATTACGCTCTTTAGGTGCAGACTAACTAATAAAATTTTTGGCATTTTTTGTTGAAATCATATGATACAATTTTGAGTAAGAATGTAATTTCTTGTTGTTTAAAATGTATTTTTGAATACATACACTGAAAAGTTGTCAACAAAATCTCTAAAGCACATGAATTGTGTGGATTATACAAGTCAAACTTATAATTCAAAAAATCTCAACAAAATTTAAATTAAAAAAATAAAAAAAATAAAAAAAAGAACAAAAACATCTATTAGTCAAACAATATTCACCAAAAGCCCCAAGGGTTAGCTCAGTTGGTCAAAAACCGTGCCTCGCCATCGGGAGGTCACAGGGTCGAATCTATCCGAAGCCCTTGGGGTCAGGATTTAGCCTAGCTATCGCCCAACCCTTGGGGTCAGGATTTAGGCTAGATATCGCCCAGATTTTTCCGTGGACGTAGCTATCGCCTAGATATCGCCCAGATTTTTCCGTGGACGTAGCGATCACTCACTGACCAGAGTGCTCGTGAACCACATGCAAAAAAAAAAAAAAATACTCACCAAAAATAATCATTTACATTACTATTTAAAAAATATCAACTCTAAATATAATTTGAAATACTCACATATTGTTAATATCATGGAAACCCAAACAAGGATCAAACTATTAGATTCTTGCATTTCATTAATAACATAATACTAAATCCCAAACAACAATCAAACTTTGAAATTCTTGCATTTCATTAATAACATAACACTAAATCCATCCTATTATTGTTTCGCAGTTCCCACATTGCATTACCAGTGTTGTTTTGTTTTTTATGCACTGCCTTGTGAACCAAGGTAAGATGGTTATATTTTCTCATTCCCATGTTCCATTAACATGATACTGAACCAGTTTAAAAAGGAACACTGAAATTAATGTTGTAACCCAATGAAAGAGGCTTGAAACCTGAAACAAAGCGAAATTGCCCATTTTTATTTGTCATTGTCAACAAAAACGTTTTAGACAACCTCTGCAAGCAGTACAACCACTGTAAATTATTATAATATTTTTGCCCACCATTAAAGTTGGGATTCTCTTAAGTAATGATGAGATGCTTCATGTACTGCAAAAGTCACTCTGCAGTACAGCCACTGCACATTATTATAATAATTTCGTCCATATGTTAAATTAGGAATTTTGAAAGTAAAATATGAGATGCTTTTAAGTACTGCAAAATACATTGCAGTACAGATTGTCTGGGATTGCATTGTCCAACATGCACAGGATGTAAATCAAATGGTGAACACTTTTTTAATAAAGTGGGAGCCTTTCCATGCACAGCCAAAGAAATTCAATCTGACAGCTAGCCTGAAACTGAGTTGTCTAACATGCACTAGATGCAAATTAGATGGTGTGGGTGTGGGTGTGGGTGTGGGTGTGCGTGTGGTTTATCCAGGTTTGGTTATTTTTAATTGGTTTGATTTTCTTCATTTTCCTAAAGAATTTGATTGTGGGAGTGTTCCAAAGAAATAGATTCAACACTATCACTAAATCTGTGGACATCTAAAATCCTAAAATTTGATAATAATAACTAAAATTTCCAAAAAATTCCACCCTTACTAAAATATCTATTATTATCTAGGCCAAAACATCACCTTTCCAAAAATTTCAACCAATACTGAAATATCCATTATTATCTAAGCCAAAACATAAGCTCAATGAAATATCCATTATTATCCGGGCAAAAACATCACCTCCTTAAACAGTTTAAGCTGAGTAGTCTGCCTATGCAAGGTCAAAGCTGCCTAAATCTTTACTAAACAACCTGCTTAGCCTTAGGGAAGATCAAGACTTTGCTATTAAGGTTCTCTAATAATGCGCAAATCTGATGAAAGATTTATTGAAATTAGGCTGAAACTTTAATTGGATAGCGAGTGCGTGATTTGGTGAAACGGTGAACTCTGTGAAGATGCAGGTCAAAATTATGTTTAAGTACATATTTGTTAATATTTTTTTGTTAAGTTATTATTATTTTTAAAATTTATTAATAAATTTTAAAATAATCAAATATTTGGAAGACAAAATTTGTTGGTCAAAATTTTTATTATTAAATTAGTTAAAGATTAAAATAAAATTATATATGGGTAAGTAATGATTTATAGTATTCTAATTCATGTGTTATCAACTTATTAAAGGAAAAGTCCTCTGAATAAATGGAGTGATCACTTGAAAGATTAAAATAAAATTATATATGGGTAAGTAATAATCTATAGTATTCTAAGTTATGTGTTATCAATTTATTAATAAATATGTATAAATTGCGATTTCCAGGTTAATACAGTTTCTATAAGAAAGACTCACCCCACTCTCATTTTCAATAAAAACTTATTAATAAGGGAAAAGTCCTCATGATAAATAGAGTGATCACCTGAATCATTTGACACAATCTTCACACTATGATAATCTCCATAAACAACATTATTATAATTACTAACTTATTATAATGACTAACTGATCAATGATATTGTGATGAAAACCTTATTTTAATAATGATTTAGTTATTACATGTGTACTCCATTTTTAAATAAATTCATGATTTTATCCTAAATAATTGTGTATTGATATTGTTTTTAAATTAATAAATAGATAAATTGATTTTATTTTGAATAACCCCTCACTTTAATTTAATGGTGAAAATATTAATATTTAATATGTATAATTCAAAAATGATTTTTTTATTTTATTTTCAAATAAAATTATTAATTGTTATATTATTTTGAATTAAAAAAAAAAATTATAAATATTTATATTATATATTTACTATTTCAATTTGGCTCATTGCTCACTCATTTGTGAAATATTATTCGGGTATTGAGATTCAAAGTTGCAAATACTAATTTGCACAATGAAATTCAAAATCAAAAATCCTCTTGGATGAAGCGAGGAAAAAATAAAAAAATATTGTATGTATTATTTAATCCACATAATATTTATTATTACATATATGATATATAAGCAAATGCAATCAATATAACCATAAATAAGTATTGACGATTTCTTTATTTAAATAAGTATTAATATATATATCACTATATATATTATATATATATATATATATATTTTTTTTTTTTTAATTACTTATTTAATAAAAAAGAAATCATTTGAAAATGTATGTTTAGTCATTTGTAAATTCTTTTCAAAGTTGCTATTATTAATATTTATATTATTATTAAGTAAACATATTAAATTATTTGTGTAACCATAGGGGTAGGGGTAAGAGACATAGGGGTTATCTTTTTCTCCAAGAAAATGTAGAAATTTCATATTAATGGGTTTAGGATCAATTTCCAATAATCAAGTAGACACTTTAGTTTCAAAGATTGACTCTAGCAAATGCACACAAGTTATCTTCTTTGATAATCATTGGACACTCCAAGCTTCTCATACACCATTTGGTTTTTGGTTCCCTCCCTCATGGTGGCAAGTTGAAGAATACTCTGAAAAGGATCAAAATTATATTACACCTATTCCAATCCATCAAATTATGCCATGTTTTTTGTATTAATAATCAAGCAACTGATGACATGGCCAACAAATGAGTTAGCTTAGAACTAGGTAAGTTAAAGGTAAAAGGGAAAGCCTCTCTGTCCCAATTCTATGACACTAATCACATGCATTTGTATAAGCAAAGGCCCCTTATCAATATGGACCACTTGCCACAAACAACCTCTCGAAAGGTGGCACTCTATCAAAATATATCACATACAATGACATATTTTAATGGTAAGCTTGGTGAATTGATGGTTATGTATTTCCTCACCTCATTTGAGTTTGGTACAATGTCTTGGTTATGGCATGTTGTAATCAAGGTGGGCTCAAATGGCAAAATGTCAGTTAGTTATCTCCCTAGCTTATATGGGTCTGGCACATTATATTGGTTCTAGCCTATTATGGAGATGGGTAGTGTGTGGAGGGATGACGAAGGATAATCATTCTCATACATGTATCTTCAATCATGCCTTGGATCATCCACATTGGAAAAACACTTGGCTGACAAGGATTTTATAATGTTTCAGTATTGGGTAATTTAATAATAGATGCAACAATGTGTAATTGGGAATCATGAGAATTATTAGATCCATTTTGGCGGCTTCATTTTGATTTTCAAGCACGCTAAGGAAGGATAAGAGGGATATTATTAGAAGTGGCTCTCCCATGTTCTCATGAGCAACAAATTTTGCAGTCCCTGATGTGTCAACCCTATAGAAAGGCAATACTGGTATGTGTAAATTTGATAGTGGAAGATCTCAACACGATTTTACTACATCATATTGCTTGTCATTTTTCTTGTTAAATATGGGTACCCTCGAGAGTTGATGGATTAAGGCCAATTTAGTCCTTCCTATGGCACTAATGAGAAGAAATGGGGAGATATCATGTATGCAATGGAGGCAAGTTTTATACAGTAAGGGAAACTCAATCCTAATGTGGAAATCCTTAGATTTATTCTGATATGTTGCTAATTATGTGTATGGGTGTTGTGTTTGTTCTAGGAAAAGAAGTACAATCTTTGAGGATATGGGATTTTGTATGCCCTCATGTCGATGCCTCTTGTGTTGAGTTCAAATTTTACTCTTTTTAATATTATTAATGTTTATCTACGTGGTAGTTCGAGTTGTTTTCTACCTTGTTAATTATAGGTTATCCTCTTACTAGTTGTGTAATAGAAGATTTGTTTTGTTGGAATGGGTGTTGATTTATTGGGAACAAAATTTGGTACATCGATGGAGTTTGGTGGTTTAGAATAACTTATGTTGTAGTGAATTTCAAGTCATTCATATTTTAGGAATTAGCTTTGGAGATTTGTAGCATCAATTGCTTGATCTGATGCAAAAGATGCAAAATGATATCCATGCTCTCCAATTAAATCATAATCAATTAGTTTGTAGCATCAAAAACTTCCATGGAGATTCCTATTGATCATCATGGTTTACTTCAGAAATAAAAGATAAGTTGTCAAGCTTGTACCAATAATTGGAAAAACTATAGATGTCTATTAGTCAAAGACACTCTAGTCCTTCTTCTTCAAGCAACTCCATTAGCTCTATTAAGTTTTTTGTCTAGAATCTCAATGAACCAATCCTTGTCATGGAGGTTGGTATAGCCCATAGTGATTATGCTCTTCCTCAATTTCCCGTGTAGCTTGGTTGTTAAAGTACATAAAATTTTTGGGTTTGTGGAAAAGTATTTACTTTTCGATATCCTAGTTTCGACTTAGTGTTAGATTGGCATTTTGGGGATACAGATAGTCTAGAATATCTCTTTTGTTTGAACTTGCCAACAAGAATTTACTCCATCTTGATGTAATAACTACACTCCAAATACAAATTTTCAATTAATACGAAATTATTGTTATGGTTTTACCAAAACAAAAAAAAGTAATCCTAAAAATGAGTGAGGCAAAAAAGATTTCATGGAAAACATTCAAAGATTGCACTTATGTGTTCTTGTTATGTCACAAAGGACATATTGATGCAAAATTGTAAATGAAATATTCAAAGAAATATTTATTGTTATATTTGGAAGCAATGATCAAAATTGAACCCTTCCTAGTCCTTCCAAGGGTGTCAAACTCATCCTAAAAGGATAATTCAAAAATTGGCCTTAAAAAAGTGCATTTTTGAAATTGCTTGTCATTTATGAAGGACAATAAATGTCATAAATGTCAATTTTTTAATAACTTGTCAATGTCCTTAATTTCAATACTTGTTTGGTCAATGCGCATTTGTTGATCACAAAATACTTCATTTAGTATTGTAAAATGAAAAACATCTATATTTTAGTTATTTTTTTATCTATCCTCTAATATAGTGTACTATTCCATTCCATGGTACACCCTTCCACAACATTAAATCCATGACAAAGCTAAGACCTATATGAATATCCTACCACCATATTGTTGTATGCATTATTTTAGGGAAAAAAATTAGGGGCTAAATTTCATAGCAGGAATAATTTTCCATGCACTTTCCAATAAAAAAGAAAAAGATTTGCTAACTTCCATTTTTTCTAAAAGTCATTCACTCAAATTTTATAGTATAAAAATATTTTACCTTACAAATCACCAAAAATTTTATAAAGACTATATAAGATCGTTAGAAATTTGATTTTTCATAAAAATATCAACCAAACATTTTACAGTTTGCAAATTGGAGAGTAGTAAGATTCACCAAGTTTTAACTCACGACTTTCTTAAAACAATTTGTTCTTACTTATGATTCCCCAATTTTATAAAGAGTATATAAAATCATTAGAAATTTGAATATCTTCATAATATCACTAAACATTTTTGCAGTTTGCAAATTAGGTATAAGTAAGATTTGTCAAGGCTTTTACACTTTAAAAAATTTCAGTTAATAAAAGCTTTTCAAAGATGCTTAGATAATTTGTCTTTTTGATTCCCCACTTGAATTCATATGTTATGATTCTTGTTGATTCTTGTTCATTTGAGAACTGACATTGATTAGTTTAGTTCACTTTTTGAATCTGAAGCTTGCCATAATGGCCCATTTTTTTCATAATTGTCTTCAGTTTTGGCTTTGTAAAAAAAATAGAAAAATTAGTCACAGGTTATGGATGTCAAATATGATAACAATGGGGGCCTATTAGTAAGGTTAATAAGATTAATTACAAAAGAGTTATTGAATGTCAATTTTTGAAGAGCAAGCAATAGGCATTGAGAAAACATAGGAAAATTAGGTTCTCTCTCTTTTTCCATGTTCACATTTTCCATCTCAGTGATAGTGTTGAACAAGTTATTCCAAGTTATTTTATAATTGTATTTGTAATGCTATGTGTTTTCCTATTAAAATTCATGACAGGGTTAAAGCTTTGGTATCTAAAATGATTATTATTTCAACATATTGGTGACCTTCTCAAACACTTGGTATGTAATCCACAATAGTCTTCAATAATACAATAGATAATGGGAACAAAACACATAATTGAGAATTGAATGTAAATCTGTCCCCAATACTTTATAAGTTTACTCAAACTCATTATAACGATAATGCATAGATTTTCTTTGTTTCACATAAAACTAATTTAATGATTATTTTTACGATTAAATACTCTATTAAGTTTGGAATAAATTTAGATATGAACTTGCACAAAATAAATTTTATCAATATAAAAAAAACCTAAATTTGGGATTACATTAATGAGAATTGTGATTCTATTAATTTAATTTACACCAACATCAAATTCTTATTCTTTTGTTCCTTAAAATAATCATCCACCTTTTCTCAAATTCATACATCTTTATCTATCTCACTCTTTTATTCTTCTTGTTTCTAGTAACGTTAACATTAGTGTGACAATACTTCGCAAATATTTTAAGAATGCCTCATAGGTATCTTCCCCCTTGCCTCATCCCAAGCCCATGATTAAGTAGATGTATTCTTTGTAGCAACAATGCTTGAAACAACATTTTTGTAGTTAGATGGGAATCTTAAAAAATCTTGTGAAAGGTAACAATTTTTATTAACATCAAACTTATGCATTGGGGTTATGCTCTAACATCCCACTCTTTCATGCATTATTGCATTATATAAGAGATCAAATGAAAAGTTATTATCCTCAATAAAATTAACATACTTGGTGGACTTGATGAGTAATTTCTTTTAGTTTTGTGTTTTTATGGATCTTAGGAAGCTCCAAACCATAAACATCTTAACCTAAATAATAAGTGATTGATGCAATCATGCTAAATTTCCATGTTCTTAAAGGCCGCATATAATGCAAACATGCCTCTTCCTTTATTTTATAGTGTTCCAATAGAATTATCATCCTTTAACAAAGGCATGGAGCTCTATTATAATTTCTTAACCTTTAACTTTTAATGAGATCTAAAATAAGCATGATACACATGGTTGAGTAGAATTAAGCTTATGCTCAAAATATAAATATAAGATGCAAATATAGATATAAAATATCATATGGGATACATATATTACATCATCTCTTATATGGGTGTTCATAAAAATGTGGGATTTTGTGATTGTTTAAAAGAAAATGTTGTAAACTTGGTAAGACTACATCTTCATCATGTCCAATATATCACCTTGATCGGGACAAGGAATTGAATTGGTGACTTCACATCAAGGAGTGCCTTAACAAAGCACCCGGTCACCGTCTATCCAACACCCCATGGACACACACACACACACATATATTGTAAGTCATGTCCAAGAATAACACCTGAATAGAGCAGAGAATTGAACCAATAACTTCAAATCTACGAATGCCTTAACAAGTCGTCTAATCCCTATCTATCCAAAACCCCATAGATATGATTGTTTTTAAAGTTTTAAACGATCTCTTTTTAAATTTTGAATTTCACAAATACAACATGACTCATTGATTGTGAATTTATATTAGAACTAACCATTAAAAAATTTTATTTAAAATCACAAAAAAAATTATTTAAAATCGCAAAATATATTTTTTTACTGGAAATTTCAACTTATTAATTTAATATTTTGTTAAAACTTAAAATAATTAAAAGAACAATATTTTTTTAATATATATATTTTTGAAATACCATTCCATTATTCTTATAATTAAATTACGCTGAAAAATATATTACCTTTGTTGAAATAAAAGTAGATCTTCAATTTAATCAGTGTTTTGGAAGAACATTATTTATGTTACAAAATAAATTAATGTGTTCCATTTCGAATAAACTTTTCACATGGAAACATTCCTTAACTTGCTACTAGAAGGTGATCTGAGGATATTCTTCCATCCCTTATTATGAACATGCCCTAATATATTATTAAATTTTAATTTAAAATTCAAAACAATTAATATTAAATTTAATTATAAATAATATTAATTTCATTACTTTTTAATTTAATATATATAAATATTTAAATTAAACAAAGTATTACATTTGATTATTTTTAAAAATATAAAATTTATTTTTTCTCAACCTAGAAAAGAACATACTCAAATTTCTTATTTTAGAAGCAAAAGTAATTCCTTACCAATTTATGATGAGATAAAATTCAAAGTGTAAAGAAAGCTACAAGTATATGTTAATGGTCTTAGTGGATCGGAATAGGGATTAAGTGGTAAATTCATGTGTGTAAGTGGGAGATAATTGTAATTTGCGTTTTTATATTATTTATTTAGGAGAGTGAATCAAAGATTTCTCATTTTAAATATGTACTAAGTGGAAGATCATTCTTATGTGTGTTTTTATATAGATTATTTAGAAGTGCTAGTTAGAGATCATGAATTTCAAGTTGCAAGTTATTATTAGGTTTGCACCCATGTGTATGGTTCACGTGGTGGGGGTTGATGACTTTCTCACACCCCACCCACGGTCAAATTTCGTCTATGTTGTTGCTGCGCAGTCAACCATATGCCGGAGTTAATTGTGATCTGATGTGACAGTCGATATGATGTTTGATGTATATATTGTACAAAATCGGGCCTAATATAAGCTTCTGCAGGGACTGCCCCCCTTTTAAAAAAAAGTTATTATTAGGTTTGAGTGCAATTTTGTTAAGCTATTTGTATCACAACAATATGACAAGTGTTGATATAGATTGTTAAGAGGGGTGAATTAGGGATTATTTATTTATTTGGAAGAAAATTATATAGTTGATAAGGTTAGTGTGCAAATTTTAGTAAGTTAAGTGAAGGATAATTATGGCATATTAGTTTTAATTGTTATGGTGAAAGTGTTATTATAAACATATGAATAGAAAAAGAAAAAGAAAATATAACGAATCAGAATGAAAAATGTAAAAATATATTAAGTTTCTATTAAAAATGAAGTGTGTGTATATATATATATATAATATGAAGTGTGTGTATATATGTAACGTTATAAGAGCCGTAAGGGATAGTTTATTTGTTCGAGTTCATGTTACTAAGTACTTCGCTTATGGGGAGGTTATGGGTCAAATATCCTTAATGTCTTTGGGGTTAGGCCTTGCTAGTTTGGTCGGCGGGTAGATCCCTTCAGGTTGATCTACCTAGATTTTCCCATGGATGTAGTGGCCACTCAATGTTTGTGAACCACTGTTAAAAAAAAATGTGATGTTAGAAGAATTTGTTATAAATTCTACTTATAGATTTAATTCCTAAATTGGCATGTAAAAAATCACAATTTTATTATATTTTATTTTATTTTTCAAAAAACAATTCATAATATCATTACTTTGTTACATTCTTTACAAGTTTTCTCAAGTATTTGTTATTGATTGTCTTCACTTAGAACATTCCAAAGCTTAAGACAAAAAGTCTAGATATGAAATTGCTCTATCTCATCTTCATGTAATCTAGTACATCAAATAAAACAAATCCACTTATCCACTCAAAGGATGTATATCATTTCTTTGCTAGAGATATGACATTACTTTCTAGAAATAGAATAAATAAAATGATTAAAATTGCTAAAAAGTACATTTTGATTAGATATAAGAAATACCACATACGGGGGCACCTCTTGCTCCTACCATTAATTCTTGAAAAAGACGGTGATAATATTCCAAAGAAATTTGGTTCATATTTTATGCTATCATCGATGTTGTAACTTTGTAAACCATTAACTTCCATAGTTCTCACTTATAGACATGATGAAGAGCAAGATGATTGAAAATACTCTAAAATATTCAACCTCTTTAACGATGAATTTATAATCACATTGTGACATCTTTATTCATCTTTTACCTATTCTATGGAAACTTGGGAATCACCAAATACTTGTAAAATTTTGATTCATTTTCCATTTGTCAACAACAAAACTAGTTATAGTGCCATCAATTTTGCATAATTACTTGACCCCTCCCCTAACCCTACCTTAAAATTGATGGAATGATTATTTGCATTATCAAGATCCCCTTGTGATGTCCTATAAAAAAAAAATTCCTAAGGAAAGTTCTTCTCAATTTGTTCTTGAACCACTACCCTTACTGAGTTTTCTTCCTTATCTTGTGGGAAATGACTCTATATTTTGAGCTCATTGGCTTCAAATTTTATTAAAGTAATGCATTTTTCTTCAAAAATTGAAAGTTTCATAGCCAACAATATCTCTTAGGATACTAGCACTAGAAGTGTCTTAAAATACTTGGTTTGTGGATTCCCTACCGAATTCCTCAAACCTACATAATAGGGTCACCATGTTTTTGCTAGATCATTGTTCAATTATCATTGGTTGTTGGGGGTGGTTTATTTTTGAAATTGTTGACTTAATGGCTATAGGTGTGTGCTAATATACGTGTAATGTGTAGGAGCGCATGTGTCGTAATAGCCTTTTTGTTGGTTAATATTCTTGGGTATAGATGCTTACATACTACGTATGTATGCAAAATATTAACTGTGTGCACACAACCCCTTAGCTGTCACCCTAGTGTGTATGCACAAAACTCCTTACATGTCACTCTAGTGGGTGTGAACATGTGTATGCTATTTTTTTCATTTATACCTGGAACTTGGTGTCAAATGTTGTAGAGGTTTTGTGGGTGCAAGGTGCTACCCTTCAACCTTGTGGGGATGTTGTCCCTATACACTACTCAAACAATAATAGTAGCCCCTTAAGGGTAATTCCTTTAGAGCATGTGATAGATGTAAGTTCATACAAGTTCGTATGATTGTGAAAATTTAGTGTAGAAGATTAGCACTTTTTGACATGCATAAGAAGCCATGCCAAATATCCATAGTCACACTTGTATTAGTTAAATAAATTTTTAATTAATATATAACTAAATTCCCAAGTTAAATGCTAGGTGATATGAATTATATGAAGGATGAATTTAAAGTAGAAATATAAAAGTAAAAAAACAATGATATTGCAAAGAGGATAATTATATAGCCAAAATCCAAATTCTATTCATGAATGAAATAGAACATTATAAAATGCAAATCAAAACAAACTAGCTAGATTGGTGATAGGTTACTTCTAAAAACGGATGTGTGTACTATGCTCATTTGCAAGGATACATTACCAAAGGCCAATAATTCCCTTTTAACATAAAGTATGAAGCATTAAGAGACAAAAACCCTAAATATCCAAAACCCTAACCCTAGGTGATGATGTGAGACTTGAGGAGGCTAGTTGATATGTCAGTTTCTTGAGCGTGCAACTTTTGGATACAAATCTTTTTAGAGAATTTATTGGATTATTACAAAGTCTAATCCATGCCCTATGCATTTGGAAAGCCATATAATGAAAGTTTCCATGGACCATGTCAACTACCAAAAGTGCAATGGGAATGCTTGAAAATTGTATTGAAATCTTAGACCTGAAAAATTGTAGTAGAACTATCAAGATGTGGATCCATTCTATTTACTTGGAATAGTTGAGTAGCCACCAATATACACCTAGATCAATGATCCCCCCTTCAAATGCAATGGCATCCTTTTTTTAAATCTCCACCATAAATATGGGGAAACCTCTATTTAATTTTACTTCAAGTGAGCCACTTGACTTGGTGAAAGAGTTTCCTTGCTTTTATGATCCAATGGAGTTGGGTGTTTTACTAGTGGGCACCATTTGTCTTGGTTTCTGTGATCTATTTGATTGTAGCTTTTCTCATTGCACTTAGGATTGAGTTTTATAAGGGACTAGCACTTGGACACCATGAGTGTTGAAGAATCTAGGGCGATCATGTTAATCTTATTCTTCCCACAATGATAGCTATTTGTGAGGTTCTTTTTACTCTTTCTTATTATCGAAATATTCGCTTATTATTAGATTTTGTTTTCTTACTTCATCAAATAGTTACCAAAACAAAAGAGACAAGAACACAAGATGTTGGCTTTCTATCAGGGCCAAAACCTCTCACTCTTTGAAAGGAAAACCTGCACAAATTATTCTTATAGAGATTCCAATTGACGAATACCAAGACCATGACCCTTGAACTATTTGGCCACTCCAAGACCAAGACACCAATCCTCTTCTTCATCATTATCACTGCTACTAAAGTCATCGCTGCTGCAACACCAAGGCCATCACTACTGCACCATCAAGATCATTACTATTGCAGCATTGTTGCACCTTCACTGAGATCTTCATCGATACAATGAGATCTCTATACTAAGGTATGAATTTATGAGATTTGCACCAAGATATTTATCAAGATCATGACCTTGTCACTACCTCTTCATCAAGATCATGACCGAGACCATGATTAAAACTATGCCGATATCATGACTATGTTTAGAATGTATGTCGAGACAGAGTGTATTATTGTGGGATCACCGAGATCCTCCTCATAACAACTGTGCCAAGACTGTGGTTGTGTCTAGAGTGTATTCCGAGAGTCTGTCATTATGAGATCACCTAGATCCTCCTCATCACAAATATTGTAGGTTTTAACCCTATACAGAAATTACTTGCATATGAATTCTAAAACACGGAAAATAAACAATGCGAGAGCATAACACATAAAACACATATACACAAATATTTTCCCCTGGACCCCAAAACCGGGACTACCAGCTTGATTTTCATTATGGTCCTTTCAATGTTACAATACATATTTATACATGCCAAAGCATCCAATACCATGGACCAAAAACCATCGCGTCCAAAACCATGGACCGAAAACCATCACGTCCGAAACCATGTGCAAAAATCATGCACAAAAACATAGGTAGGTCTGCCCAACCTAATATAGGGTCCAAAAACAAAATTTTCCGGGGCGCTACCCCGGACCCCATAGAGTGGGGTTACTTGCACCCCTCAAACCCCCTGTGACTCCCCCCACTACGCAATTGGTGCAACGAAGGGGAGGCTCTGCGCCCCTTCTAACCCCCCGGTTAACTACGTGGGCTAGTCATGGAAAGAATGTAACACAACCCAACATTCTCCCACTTGTTGTTTTCTTTCCACAAGGAGCCACAAGAAAGCTAAGTCATTTATCCAACCCTGCAATGCCCATTGTTTCTCTACACCAAGAGAACTTCTCAGAGCTCACAAATTTTGTCAATGCAT
Source organism: Pinus taeda (assembly GCA_000404065.3). Lineage (NCBI taxonomy): Eukaryota > Viridiplantae > Streptophyta > Pinopsida > Pinales > Pinaceae > Pinus > Pinus taeda. Next base: position 47,462 of record APFE031521120.1, read on the forward strand.
CTGCAGTATT
>APFE031521120.1:67348-79435 GCA_000404065.3 Pinus taeda
CCTGAAGGCTTTATCAGTGCTAGAAGAGTCAAATATAGGCTGTTAGCCTATAAGCATTGTCCATATCCACAAATTGAACATTTTGCCAACCAAGATGAATGGGTGCCAGGCACATTAGTTGAGGAATTCACCCAAGAAGAGATAATGAAACAAAATGTAAAATATTTAGAAAAAACTCTTGACTTGGACTCTTTCCAACAGGTGACATTCAAGCTACCAGTCCAAGTCGGAGAAGGCACATCCACTACTACAGCTGTACAGACCACCCAGCAGGCATCTACTACAACAACAGCCATAGCAAAAGGGAAAGAAGTGATGGATGCACAGCAGGAGACAGAGGTAGGGCAACCCAGCTCTTCAAAAGATCAAAGTCAAGGGCAAGCCCCTCCACAACAAACTGAAACATTGCAAATTCCAATTTTGCAAACTCCTCTCAATGAGGAGAGAGGTAGAAAACGAGATAGGGAGGAGACCACACCTCCAAGTGGGTCAACACAGCAAGTAGAAGCCAAGAGGCTAAGAATTGACCCTCAGGCTGAAGAAGAAATCAGTGAAGAAAGGAGACAGAGCCAGAGCAAAGAAGGAGAATCCAACCAGCAGACTGCTACCAGCTCATTTCAGCAGGAAATGGGTATGCAACAAAGTACAGAAGTGTCCTCTTCTAGGCAGCAGGGCAAGCAACCAGCTGGAATCAAAGGAACCTTTGTGGAAATCAAGGCCCAAAATGAACTCTTGAGAGTTCAACTTTATGATCAATTCTTAAAGGCAACACCCTCCAAGCAACAAAGATTAATGGCATCATACGATATAAAGGAGGACAAGATGATTTTTACTCATCTTAAGCCTAAGGTTCCAAAGCCCAGATCATCTGCAGACTACACAAAAACAAATCTAGAGGTCCTCTCCAAGGACATACATCCCATGGATCAAATTGAACTGCACAAACAGACAAGGGAAATGGTGTATGCCACACTTGCAGACAGGGCCATCCTGGCCCATCAGTTAAAAGAATCACTGAAAAATACAAACACACAGCTAGATTTGGAAAGGATGTCTTCCACTTCTAAGGACAGCAGAATAAAAACTTTGGAAGACATAATCATTGATCTAGGACATGATCCTAAAGATCCAAAGGGTATTAAGGCCCATATGAAGAAAAAGGAGGATGACATTGCTGCACTTAGAAAGCAGGCAAAGCTGCCTCCAACCATTCACCCTCAAACAACAGAACTTGCACAGGAAAAGCAAGTTGATGAGACCATGGATCTGCTTCTGAAGATGAATCAGAGAATACTACAGATGGAAGTAGAATTGGAAAAGGCATTGCAGGACAAGCAAGGGGAGTCGACCTCCCAACCCCCTCAAACTTCTACAACTCTTGGCCCTGCTCCTCCTACACAAGCAGCAGCAGCCCCTCTTGCCATTCGAGCACCTACCACAGCCACATTAGCAACAGAAGCAACAACAGCAACAACAACAGCAGCAGAATCAAGTATGAGCATGGAGGACTTAATGAAAGCTGTCAAGGAACTTGAAGTTCAGGTGACAGAAATTAATGAAGCCAAAGAAAGACTGGCCAAGCTAGAGGTCAGCGATGATAAGTCCAAAATGACAGTGGCAGAGAAGCAAAGAGAGATAAAAGCCTTAGAAACCAAAGTGAAGGCCTTGGAAAAAGAATTGCTTTTGGGCAAAACTCTGGCTGAAATCAAGAAGATCATATGGGCCAAAATTGGCCAATCAATCGATGACCAATGGAGGTCAATACAGGCAATACATGAGCAAATAGAACTAATAGGCATAGCTCATGTTGAAATACAGAAGGCCAGAACAACATTGGGAATCATGCCTGAGCAGGCTAATAAAATGATACATTTCCTCAATACTCACACTAAGGAGGAATTGGCAGCAGTGGATATAAATAGTAGAACAGACACTATCCTGACAGCCAAAAAAGTGCTGACCTTAAGAAATTTCACACAGACTCTAGAAAGGAAATGTCAGGATATGAAGGCAGAAATAGATGATTTCAGGGCAAAAATAACAGCATTGCAAGATAGAGGATTGCCTAGCCTAGTGACTGGTACTGGGCAACTGCTGTCATATGATCAATACATCACAAGGATCAACAATTATGTTGAAAATCAGATCACAACATCCACCAGCTCCACAGAAGAAGCAGGGCCTCCCTCTGGGCAGTCTCTGTATGACAAATTAGAGAATTTATTTTTTATTGAGCATGAGGTTAATCATCTGTTTGAAGTGCCTCCAAATTTTTATAGATATACTGAAGCAGATGAAACGCTCATAGAAATAAGGAGACATCAGCTACCTCCAGCTGATTGGTGGCAGGCAATGCTGGAAGTACTGCCCAGGTGATTCAAGTATATTCTTCCTTTTTGTCAAAATTCATATCTCAGTCACAGTACAGGTCAGCAGAGAATCAAGCACGCAGGTATCACAGGAAGTATCAGTACAGTGACTCATCAAAGCACTCAGACAACAGGCTCAACAAATGCAGATTTAAAGACGCAGCTACAGCCAACTTTGTTGATCCAAAAAGTCAAAATTTGTTTGACAGAAAGATAGCTGCCATATTTGTATTAACTACTATAGTTATTTCTATCATTTACTTTTGTAAGAGAGCTGGTGGTGTAATTTATTACACAATAACTCACTGTCTAGATATTTTGTATCCTATTTTTGTATATATATCCCCTCATAGAACGTATTGAGGGTCGGTTGTAGTGAAACTCTTTCAGAAGAGCTGTATTGTATATCTCAGACTTTTGCTAAATACAAATTGCTGGTGGAGTTCCTGGTTCCTATACTGTCTGAAGGTGGAAATGAAGGACTGTGTTATGTTGCAGAATTCCTGTGTCGTTTAAATGGAATAATAAGTTATTCTGAACCATGTTTTTTGTTTTTCTGTGTATGCAAAAATTCACATATGTTTCATTATCATAGTAAATAGGGAAAAAGAATAGCTTAGGATTTGTTTGAATACGCCCTATGCTCAATCTCTGTTTCTAAATATGTTTTCTTCAGGATTAGCCATGGATATGAATTCTTAATTGCTCATATTTAAACTAATCTTCTCACTGTGAATATTGCTTGAGAATTCTTAACTGCTCTTAAATAATACTCTCATTTTCTCCCCTGTTAGCATAGTGGAAGATTCTTAATTGCCTTTCACTCACTAATATCATAATTTCATCACCTAATCTCTAAAGATTGTTCCACAGATGCCTATCTGGCTTTGCAGCAACACTCTTCCTTCAAAAACATACTTCAGCAGTACACAGTCATGAACTCCATTTCCCAATGGTCCAAACTGTTTTGTAACTCATAACTCTGCTCTGTTTGAATTCACCAACCAACCAAATTTAAAACAAAATCAGTGCACCATAACTAGCCTAAAATCATCCACCAACAAAGCTAAATTATAAAGAGAGAGCCCTCTCTGGTTGCAGGTAGGCTAGGACCTGTAACTAAAAGACTGGTTAGTGGTTACCTCGGCCGTATTCCCTTTAGGAAGCAGGGAACAACCTGAGTGTTAAAAGGTGCCTCATGTCCATAAGAGTTGACTAGTACATCAACACAACAATTAAAGGTTAGTCGAGGAAGTTCAAAACTTGATTTATGCCACCCTTCTTGTCCTTAACATTTAGGTGGAATTGTTGTAAGTATGTAGACCAATTTTAATGGTGATCATTACTAACTTTCTTAGTGTTTTCATGAACTACAAGGGCTTGTGATTAATGACAATCATCTCCTTCCCTAAAATGCAATGGTTCCATCAGGGTAGGCCTACATAATGGAACACATCTCCCTATCATAGAATGGGATCCTAAAAATCACATTAGAGATAATTTCACTATGATATGCCATTAAATGTCCATATTGATTGAGGATTGCATTGATAGCATAGTTTGAAGCATCTATCTCAATATCAATGGGTTGTTGTAGGTTTGGAAAAGTGAGTGTCGGTGCCAAACAACGTTGATTTTTTAGATCCTTGAATGCTTTATGTTGTGTCTTGGGCCAAACAAAATTAGCTTTGGGTCCACCCTTGGTAACTTGGCTTAGGGGCCAAGCGATATGAGAGAACCTCATCGCAAACTTGTGACAAAAATTGGAGAGGCTTACTAATTACAAATGTGACTTGGATCTTGGTCAAATCCATATGTACCTATATCTCAAATGCTAAATTATTTGGATGTATAATGATAATTTCATCATATTAAGATATAATTTGTGCTATTATAGGGTGCTTAAGGCCTGTTGAATGTAATGTGAATGCCATGCCAAGTTTTGATGAATATTAGGATATTATTGAAATATATGACCTCAAAATAATTTATGAAAATTTGTAAGATATCACAAATCATCCTAACAAATTTTGTTGGAGCATTAGTCAAGCCAAAAGGCATGAAAAACCACTCAAAAAGTCCTCCTTTAAACTTGAAGGAAATCTTCCATACATAAATTTTCTCAATTGGTACCTGGTGGTAGCCTGACTTCAAAGGAATCTTATTGAAACAATTAACATCCTTGAGCTAATATAGAAGTTCATTAATTAGGAGAATTGGATATTGGTTCTTAACTAGGATTTCGTTATAGCTTTGTAATCAAACACCAAGTCACCATGTCCCACCCTTCTATTGAACCAACATAATTGGGTTCTTGTAAGGTGAGGATCTTGGTCAAATGTGGCCCTCTTTTATAAACTCTTCAATATGGCACATAATATCTTCATTCTCTCTTAGAAGGGAAGCATCTATATACTAAATCATAAGATAAATGAGTTACAAGTATCAACTCAACAAAATAATTGACCGAGCAAAGCAAAGGTATCCTTACAAATGAAGTGAAGATATTTATGTATTCTTCCATTACCTTGTCCACCTACTTATATTATGTAGAGAAGCCTTGCAAAGGATATGGTAGTTGCAATGATCTTCCATTCACCTTTTGATTGAATCATGAATAGGATAAACCTCTTAGCCTAGGAGATTTCCTTCTTACACTTATTCACTCAAATCAAGGAGATCAGAGTAGTTAAAAATACCTTTAGAACCTGCAGAGTTGAACCCATTAAGTAATAATGACATTGATATGGTTTATATAGTGAATGGAATGAAGGATGAAATATAAATGGAAAAACACCAAGCTATTAGAGAGAGAATAGTAATACAATGAAACCCAAATTTTATTAATTAATGAAATAGAGAAAGATTGTAAAATGCAAAGCAATACAACCTAGCTAGAATATTTTTACCTCATATTTGAAGAGAGATGTGTGTGAGATTCATATTTACAAGAAGGCATTACAAAAGTCAGAGACTATTATTTTTAACAAAAGTATGAAGATCTAAAAGGAAAAAACCCTATGATCCAAAACCCTAACCCTATGAGATGATGTGACAAGAGGAATGTGGGCCTCAAGGACACTAGTTGATATGCCAACTTCCTAGGGCTACAACTTTTGCATACAAACTCCATTTAGGGAAATGTTTGGACCATTAGAAAGCTTAGTTGTTTGGTATGGCCTATGAAAAATTGCTCATAATATTAAATATTTTAGATATTTATAAATACTAATTATCTATGACAAAAGGTGAAGTTTACAATATTAACATTAAGTTTAAGAAATGTCCTTTTTAGAAAACCAAAGCACTTCCCAATATTTTAAAAATGGCATCTCCTGTAAACACAACAACATTGAGTATGGTGTTTACCTAATAATAATATGAAGAATTGACTCCAAATTAATAATATGAAGAATTGGCTCCAAATTACATTACATGGATGTCAAAGCACTTAATCATTTGAATTAATCCACCAATTTTATAATATATATCTTATCAATATTATAAATAAATTATTTTATAACAAAACTAGTAATGTTTAATAATTTATCTTTATACTTTAATCATTAAATTAATAATAAACAATATAAAAGTTATTCACTCAAAAAATAAAAACAAACTTTTAATATATATTAAGAATTAAAATATATATATTTGAAATATTTTTCAAAATGTTAATACATAATTTTTTTCATATTTTTTTTTAACAAAAAAAAGATGATTTTCATATTTTACTAAATAAAAATATTCTTTCATATGTGGGCTTAATAGTTAAGAGCAATGTTTCCTCTTAAGAGGTCACAAGTAAAATATGTATACTTTTATAGATTTAACAGTCAAATCACACTTGAAAATTTATAATATGATCATAACAACGTGTGTATTATATTCACACATTGGATAGCATGCGCATAATTCTCTTTTATATCAGTATTAATTTACGCAATACATAAAATTTAATAATAATAAAAAAATGTCAATATTAATTTACGCAACACATAAAATTTAATAACAAAAAAAATTAATTTATAACATGGAACATTTTTTTATAATTTTTTTGTTGAAATTTATTTTTTCATAAGCTTTCGATATTAATCCTCATAGAAGGAAAAGTGATTTTAGAGTACTGTATTTAGAATCATTTCTTGAAGTTGATGCAATTCCGCAATCAGACTTTCCTGACAAATTTACTGTGTTAGTTCAACCCAAAGACCCCATCATCTAATTGCTTCCAACAACATAATGAGCAGTTTTACGGTGTTCAGAACATAACACCATTGCTCGAGAAGAAGAGTAAGATGCTCAAAACTTTATATAATGGGCCAAGTGTCGGTACTCATATTTTTTTAAGTTGAAAAATCTAAATATTAGATTATCTTATAAACATATTCAAAAGCTTTCATATTGCCCTAACAAGAGAAGCTTAAAATATCAATAGACACTAATTCTATTTTCTTTGACACAGTTGCAACACAAATTATTTACACAAAACACAAGAACTATGATTTTTTTTATTGATCACACAAAAATTTGATTCAATTTCATTACAATAAACTCATCATGTGGTCTTTACGCTTTTTATCTAGCCACAATCACAAAATAACTTCAACATGCAAACATTCATTAAATTTGGACTTCTCTAATTTAGACTGAACATAACTTGACTCACACTTAACTCAGTTAACTCACACTCTAAATCTAGACTGTACTTAACTTGACTTATCTCTTCATGCATCACTTCACTTCACTCAAATAACTGACTCTCCCTTCACTTCACTCAAATAACTGACTCTCCTAAATTTATCCAATTTTTAGGATGGAAGTAATTGCAATTTCTAACCTAATAATTAGGAAAATAAAATAGGAGATAGATTGTCTCAAAACCGACCACAAAGTGCCTGAATACGATTAGTCAAAATTTAAATCCAAAACCAATAAAAAATTATCTAATCTATTAGTTCCACTGAAAAAAACCCAAGTAGATTTTCTCCCCCTTAAGGAAAGCCAAGAACTTGATACTTCTAAGGCTCATAGCAAGCCCGCCCTTCCATAAATTCTCTGCTACATCGGTGTATTATATTCCCTCCCTCTGCACATGAGAAAAGGTTACCTGACTCGAGTTTTTTTATTCTATGAATTCTATACATCCAATGTGCCATCTCAGATGGAGCAAAGCTTGTTTCCCTATTCATTCAATTAATCACTGGTGATATGGGAGTCACCAAAAAACATGCATCACTTCCAGATTTAACCGTTCGGCACAATACTTAATCTAAACAATGACAAAGCACCCATAGATATTGCTATTATTCTTGATGTAAGTGGGAGTATGTTGAGTCTAGATATTCGTAGCAGAAGATAAATATTAACAAACAACAGTAACATAGATCAAACAGAGGGCAACAACAGAGCATTACTTGAACAAAGACAACCGAAGAGGAATGGGGAACAAAAATTATACATTTCTATTACATAACAGGCCTGGCCTTGGATTTCCATGCTCAAGCTGAGAAAATACAAATTTATAGAGAGAAGAGGGTCTAGAATCTTGCATGTGATTCAGATGAAGATCTAGAAATTAATGGTAGGTTGGTAGGTTCATTGTGGGTATGGCGGTGACATATTGATTATCGGGAATGATAAGAATATGATAAATAGGTTGAAGAAGGCTTTGGAAAGCAAATTTGCAATGAAAAATTTAGATTCAACACAACATATATTTGGCATGAGTATCATGTGTGACATGAAAAACAAGTTGTGTTGTCACAAGAAAAATATATCAAGAAGGTGCTTGACAGGTTTAATATGAAGGATGTCAAACCAATGGGTACACCCAGTGCAGCTCACTTCAAGATGAGAATTGACTTATGTCCTAGTGATGACAAGGAGAAGGAAGAGATGAGAAAGATTCCTTATGCTTCAACAGTTGACAGCTTGATGATGCCATGGTATGTACATGACCACACATTGCATATTCAATGGGAGTAGTGAGTAGGTTCCTTGCCAATCCAGGCAAACAACATTGGCAAACAGTAAAATGGATTATGAGATATCAATAGTCGAGACTGAGTGGTAAGCCTTAGTTGAGACCGAGACCAACAGGCACCTTAAAGTTTAGGTCATTGTGATTAAGGAGAGGTGTTAGAGTATTAATCCCGACATAGTCCGTGATTGTCCAAGTGATGACAAACCCTATTCATGTTAGTGGGCAAGGTAGTCAATAGTTGGCAAGAGTTGGTGGAGATCATTGTAGATTCTTTAGCTAATAGATGTATAACGGTCGTACCGGCAAAAAAAAAAATCGGAAGTTCGCTGATTCGGTTCGATACGACGAATAATTTGGCAGTTTCCAATTCGGTATGGGTCAACGGGTCAACGTTGAATGATTTTGGTCAAAACTTTCTATCAGTTATGTCCAGCGTCCACTGTGCTGTGTAGAACAATGAAGCGCGGGCTCTGTGTAACCATGGATAGGAACGTTGACAAATCGCTGCTGAATAAAATCATAAAGTAAATCGAGTTTTACCCGTGGAAATTTGAGAATTGAAAAATAATGCAGTGATCTTTAATCATATTTTTTTTTAGGTTTTAATAATATTTTATATGGGTTTTTTTATATTAACCTAAACTGGAAAAAATATAAACAATAATTTTTATTAAAAACAAAATAAAAAACAATGATTCTTATATTATAAAAAAAGACAATGCTATTAAATTTCTCTATAAAATGTTAAATATTGTTAACAATTTAATTAGAAAATTGATTATTTTAATCTTAGTTTGATTTTGGTATTTCATCATATATTATTTACAAATTGTTGTAGGACATAATATGGTAGAATCCAAAACAAATTGCTGATACTAAAATGTAAATTTTTTTATTGAATAATTAATTTTATTAAGAATGAATGAATATTGCTATTAACATTAAATAATATAAATAGCTCCTATACATAGAGGCATCATGTGATTCAATTGTTTTAAATGAGAAGTGAGTTAGTAATTTTTACATAATTGCAATTGAAAAAAAATATAACTTCTATCTTAATAAAAATTATGAAATAATAAACTTGGTACCTCTTTTATAAAAAACAAAAAACCTAATTTCTATATTTGTAAAAATTATAAATGGAGAAATTTCAGTGTTAAAGGGATAATTAGTTAGAAATTTCTATATAATGGCAAATTGCAAAATAAAAAGGATAACTTCTATCTTAAAAATAATTATAAAATAGTAAATCTTTGCAAATTGGTAACTCTTATTAAAAAAACAAAAACCATAACTTCTATATTGGAAAAAATTATAAAATGACAAATTTAAGTGTTAAATGGATAACTCTTATAAAAAAAATTAGAAAAATGATAAATCAATATTAAAAAATTTTATAAAAGATATAAAATGGTAAACTTTCAAATCCACAACTTTTATACAAAAAAAATAGAAAAACAGTAACTTTTATATTACAAAAAATTATATCTAATATTAAAAAAAGAAAAAAGGAAAAGAATGCACTTGCAAATGCATCTCATATACAAAAGCATAGAAAAAAGACAACTTACATTGAACTCTAGTTTCGTGTGTTGTGACTCATATTATTAGATTTTACTTTTACATGTTTTTGTAGTCTGCAATAATAATTAATTTGATGTATTTTGATCTTCATTATTTCTAACCCGTTTTAGAGAGAAGGGGTCTATAACATTTTAAATAGGAGAAATTAAAGTTGGAAATAAGTAAACATAAATATACTTGGTAGAGAAAGATTTAATGAATTTTCATATAATGATTGTTAAAAAAAAAAAAAAAATTAAGTGTAAGATATATAATGTTGAATTTCGAATTAGAATTCAAATTTGAATTTGGTAACTATGGTTTCAACAAAGTATGGAAGGTATCAAATTAATATTATTGAAATATGCAATTTCCCTGAAAATCATGGAAATTCCTGCAAGATTTTAATTAAATTTGGTAGAGATTTTTGTAAATGCAAGTTGCAGTTGTGGAACTTCAATATTTTGAGTGTTTTGAAAATTTTTAATAGCCTCAATCCATTTCCACCATTAAAAATATAATTCAAACACTCCTGCAAATTTTTTGACAATATATTTTTCTTGACAGATTCCAATAGATGACGCACTTTCTGATAAGGACTCTTATCTCCACGGATCGTCTTTCAGTCGTCATGTTCTCTTCCACTGCAAGACAATTGTTTCCTCTTCACTGCATGGGTGAGGGAGGCCGTTAGAAATCATTAGATTTACAGTGGCGGCGAATGGTGAAATTGGTAAAATTGCAAGCCATAATGTTGAGAAGATGGTATAATTGGGAACGTATGTGGCCACACATACCACGAATGCAGTGAGAGCAATAACAACGATAAATTATGTGTTTATACGCCTATTATTCTCCTGCAATTGTTTTAGAATAAACGATCCACAAGGTTCCATGCCCGGGAGTCATCTTAGGTCAACGGCGCGCAGGGGCACCAGCTCTGTCAAACTTTAACGTGGGGTACGGTCCCACGTACAATGGTTTCCTGAAATAAGCCATCAAAGGATGAGCGGACCAGATCAAAAGCGACACCCCTCGTATTTCCAAAACTACTATAGGGAGTGTCGCATAGTTGTTTTTGGTTTTCCCAAAACCGCCTGTTGTTTTATACAGCGGCATACACAACTCTTAATTTAAACATGATCATATACATACATTTATTTATGTTTGTTAAAATCCCAACGGACAAATTTAATAAATTTTGTAAAAGGAATGTACTGGGTCTATTAGAACTTTGTAAGATGACTTATTATAAAACTAGTTTAGATCTATTTTAATCTCAGATCTATAGAGTATCGAGAGGAATCAAATTTTTTGAGATGAAAACCTTTATTTTGAGTGTAAAACTTGAGGAAAAGTTTGCACCTCGAGAGATTTTATCGCTCTCGATGCTTGATAGATCCGGGGTTCAGATGGATCTAGAATGGTTATATAATACTATATAATATCTATGTTTGTATCTATGTGTATATTTTTCATTCCCTCTCTCTATTTCACCCCCCAAACATACAAATTATCTCTCTTTCTCTCTCTCTATCTCTACCTTATCACTCCATCTGTCTCTCCACCTTTTTCCCTATGTGTCTTTCTTTTTCGCTCCCTCTCCTCCGCCCCCCAACACCATCTCTCTTTCTCCTCCTTTCTATTGATTCCTCTCTCTTTTTTCATCTATATGTCATTCTCTCCCACCTCCCTTTGTCTCCCCCTTCTGCCATCACTCTCTATCTTCTCTCTAACTTTGTCACTATCTTCCTCCCTCTCCTTCTCTCTCTCCCCTCCATATCTCTGTATCTCTTTTTCTTTGTTCCCCTTCTCTCCCTATCTCTCTCCTCTCTTCCCATCATCCCTTGTCGCTTCCTTTATTTATCCACCACTCTCTCTTTATGTATTTGTTCTTTCCTACATCTCTCTCTCCTTACAACTCCATCTCTCTCTCTCTCTCTCTCTCTCTCTCCCCTCCTTTATGTATTCCTTCCTTTCTCTCCTTCTCTCCCCCACCTCCCTCTCTCTCCCTTTCTCTCTATCTTCACCCTCAATCTTTGTCACTATCTCCCTCCCTCTCTCTCCCTCTTCCCCCTCCTCCCCCTCTCTTAAATTTGTTTCCATGATATTGTGTTTAAGAAAGTATCTAAATTAAAAACACTCAATTGGTTGTAAAATATTGAA
>APFE031521120.1:100003-130135 GCA_000404065.3 Pinus taeda
GGTGATGCTCACAAATTTCTCATGATTTTTAAATAGTTCACTTATCACTCATTGCATCGGGTGATGCTTACAAGGGTGAAGAAGTAGGATTGAAACTAGTGAAATGAATCACATAGCGTTAATCATCACTTCTGGGGTGGGATTGAAACTAGTGAAACAAATGACATAGCGTCAATCATTACTTCTAGGGTGATGCTCACAGGGGTGAAGAAGTGGGATTAAAACTAGTGAAACGATTCACATAGTGTCAATCATCACTTCTGGGGTTTGCACCCGATAAGCAGGAATTCCCGGGAGGTCACCCAGTTTTCCCCACAATCATGCCCACTTAGCTTGCTACCCCATTTGGAAAACCTTAGCAAGTATTGTGCCTCATGAACCACTTCATTAGAGTTGCCTTCACTCTTTTGAATTTTAAGTATTGAGGGGTTTTCACAATGCATTATATTATATATCATTTTTTGGGATTCAACTGTGTTAAGTAAGTCATTCATCTATGACCATTTCCATGAGAGGTAGCCATAACTGACTAATTTATCATGATTTTTGAATATTTCATTTAGCACTCATTGCATCCAGTGATGCTCACACGGGTGAAGAAGTGGGATTGAAACTATTGAAATGAATCACATAATGCCAATCATCCCAGATCGCCTTTGGCTCAAGCGCACTTAACTGTGGAGTTTTCCCCACAATCAAGCCCACTTATCTTTCTACCCCATTTGCAAAAACTTAGCAAGTATTGTGCCTCCTGAACCACTCAAGTAGAGTTCCCTTCACTCTTTTGAATTTTAAGTATTGAGGGATTTTCGCAGTGCAGTATATTAGATATGATTTTTTGGGATTCAACTGTGTTAAGTAAGTCATTCATCTATGACCATTTCCATGAGAGGTAGTTGTAACTAAATAATTTCTAATGATTTTTTAATAGTTCACTTAGCACTCATATGATTTATATTTGTTAATTGTTTTAAAAAAATAAACATGTGATTGTAATTTTTTATATTTGATTTTCCTTTTAAGATAGATTTTTAATATAAACATGTGATTGCTACTTTTTATATTTGATTTTCCTTTTAAGATGGATTTTTAATATTATGTGTGTGTGTGTTTGTTAACTGTCTTTAAAAAATCATGTTATTGTTTATTTTTATATTTTTTTCTTCAATATGGACTTGTAATTTTAGAAAAAAAGGTTTTTTTAATAGATGGTGTTTTGTTTAATAACCATGTTAATCATTTAAAAAAATTACAATATAATTTTTAAATTTATTTCAAATTTTATGTTTTATATCATTTTATTTGGAAATTCTTATTAAGAGAATTATTTCTATACAATTGAAGCATATATGAACAAGAGTTTACTTGGTGCAATGTCACTAACTCTTTTCTTTTATACTTAATGTATTTTATGCATGTGCGTGCCTGTTAAGAAATACAAAAGCAATGAATTGCACCCGTGGGCTCTTGTATTACAAGATAGGATTTTTTTTGTTATTTCTAGTAAGATTCGCATATATTATTATTATTATTATATATATATATATATTATATATAATATATATATATATATTGCATTGAAAGGTGTTCAACAACACATAGAAAAAGACATCCAAAATAGTGAGCTTGGGGATCTTGTCTACCACCAGGGATAAGCATAGGTATCAACAGATCTATATACGACCAAAAATATGAGTTGAGAATAGCCTACTTTTAATACTCGAGGCCTGGAGATTATGAAACAACTTTTCATTTTTCCAGTCCCACTAAGGCTTTGTAACTGAGCCAAGTAAAGCCAGAAAGGAGCTACAGTAATACATAAACTCGCTCAAAACCTAAGTTTACAAAAACATCATGATCTTGTTTACACAAAAAACACAAATTTTCACCCACGACAAAACAACAGAAAGAGTGCTTGGCGGACTTGCTAGTCCTGATGATTAGTGGTGATGTTGCAGAAGAGTTGGTGTGAGGAGAGGCTTGAGCTGGAGCGTTGATGACCGCTAGCATATCATGTCACTCATTTGATTCAGTGTTTGAATCAGAGACCACATAATGTTCTTCTCGAGATAGATAAACCACTATATCATCCAAGTTATATATGATATCCCTTAGAATTACGTTGATCTCCTCATGTCTTACAAACAACTTGTAGTCGTCTACTTGCTTGTCTCTAATTACCATGCTGAGTAGAGTTTCTAGTTTTTGATGTAGGTTAATGGAGTGAAGGAAGTGAAGCCCTTTCTTGGGAAAATTCCCCAGCTTTCGTACCCACTTTAGGTTGTTACCTCCTATCTATGAATATGAGAAATAAACATGATCCCCAAACTCTTTTGTGTCCAGATGGATAATTTCCTTACGGATCTCTAGAGGAGATGCCTCAAAAAAGTTGGCAACAAAATCCCATCTGAATAGACGTCGTTGTCGTGTCGAAGGTGACCCAATATTGTCACCCCTATGACTGAGAAGGCATTGTCAAGGAGCCATAAAGGTGATTGACAAGTAATGCAAAAAAATATAAAATGTAGTATACTAACCGACTTTGATGGATGAAACCAAGGGATAGAAAGGTTGACAAATGAGAGGGGCCCCAAGCACTAAGGGAACACCATAGATGGACTTATGTGAATGAAAAATAAAACCTAAAAAACCACGAGAATCGGAGACCATAAACTGCCCATAACCCCAAAATTTATGAACATTGATTAGTGAAGGAGCTAGGACTTTCAAAACCAAAAAATTAACAAAATCATAAACCCTATTCGAACCAAATGAAGAAGGTACCTGGGTACCACACTCCTAATCCAAGGGATCAAAAATATGCTCAAAAATTAAAGTGCTCAAAATCGCCTAAAACCAGCGCCAAATTGCAGTGCTTGTCGTTCTGATTCCAGCAACACTTGAATCACCTCAATTCGACACTATATTTGAAATTTATTGTGTTCTGAACTATTTTCCCAATAACAAAAAAGTCAACTTCCAGAGTTGACTAAGCTACTAACTGAGTAGTCTGTACAGTGACGTCATGCTGATCAGGTGGTACAGATGATGGTGGACCAATCTGGGATTGACAAGTGGAAATTGTATAGGTCAAGTTGGTAGTTTGTGATTGGTTGATGATTTTTTGTGTGGGTCAATTAGGAGGTGCCACATGGCCCTTAGATTATGTGAAAAAAATTGTTGAGTCGACTGACTGACCTGACAGGGTTCGACCCCAAGACCTCTGGCAAACTAATCACATTCCCTACTGTTATGCCACTTCCTTGGTTCTTAACCATATGGGTAGGCAATTTTATTTAACGTCAACCAATCAACGGTTTAGGGAGAGGGGCGGGGCACATGGCCCCAACCCTGAGCATATTGCAGCCCATGTGACCGCATTAGAGGCATAGGCAGAGGGGGCATGTTGGGACATGTTTTGAAGATTGAACAAATTTTGACCCAACATAACCATTAGGAGGTCACAGAGAAGATGATTGGAGAAGGAGAAGGGACCCGCCAAAGACTAGCAGTTGTGAAGAATTGGCCAAGGAAATCAAGACTCAAGTAGTCGTAGACGAGTTGAAAGGAACACTAACAATTGAGGAAGTAGAAATAACCAAGAAATAGAGGCAGTTGAAAGAGGAAAAAGGCAGAGCATCTGAGGGAGAAGTAGTAGTCCAAGCAAGTGAAAGGTTTAAGAAGGCTAATGGGGAAAGCCAGAAGGGGGAGAAGCAAGGAGTACACTGAAATGTTGTTACGGAGCCTATGGAACCCTGATTATTCTATCTTATCTTGCTCATGTAATATATTTCTATGTTATGTTTTGCTCTGTCACCAAGGTCGTTGAGCCCGATGTATTGCTTTAATGTTGTTGAATCTAATGGACGAAGGAGTTGCAGGGTCATATGAGAATTTTCTTGCATGATTTGATGTGGCCTTTTCTAAAAAAATATTATGACTACACATGCACAATATATTTTCTTCTTAAATGTTTGAGATGTTGTGATTTCACCTTTGATGTTCCAATTCTAGTTTTACTGGGTGTTTATAGTCTCCATGTGGTTGATCCAAATACTAGATCCTGACTCCTTAAATAAGTAAGGTCGTGACATGCCTCGAGTGAGACGCCTTATTCTTCTTGAATAGGGTGAAAATGTCAGAATTACGCTAGACTACAACGGAGCCTTTGTTGGCCCCTATGCCTGAACCCAGGGTCTAGTCAACCCACCCATCATTTTTCTGCCAACAAATGGTTCCATTGTCAGGACCTGAAAATTTCCAAAGGGGTCCAGAATATGGTGTCGAGAATATTTAAGAAGGAGCTGCAAGATTGGTGGCACGAACAAGTAGACTAGTTTGCTTATCAACAAGCTCAACTCCGTTGTAAAAGTGTGAAGTGACTGAAGGAAGAAACCTTATATGTGGAACCTCCAAGCGATCAATATGATATCTTATGGTGCAAGTTCCCAGAAGATCTCTACAATTGGTTGCAGAGATTGCAAACAAAAGAAAAAACCAGCGGACGGAGCTGATCCCTTCATACCCGAACTCAAGCAGATATTGTTGAAATACATGGTCTTGAAATGGGTTAGACTGGAGGTATTGATTTCAGGTGTAGACAACATTAGAGGGGTATATTATTGAGTTTGCTACGGAGGGGCATCAGTCCTTCTCTAAGGTTGAGGTTGTGTTCAAGTCAGGATTGTGGGGAAGACTAATAAAGGAAATTCCACTGTGTTTTAAGGTTCTGATGGTAGAAGAGAACTTGTTTTTATTCCAAAACCCACCCATGGAAGCTTAAATCCTCGGTACTATGGGCAGGACCTAAGGGAATGGATGCTACCTAACTAGGAGCTATGAAAATATTGAAGAAATGGACGTGGGTGACTTCCAGAAGGATAGCGATTTGAGGGCACAAAGGAGAGCGGAGATAGTTGAAGAATGGTGGGAGAGAGCTCTATAGGAGATCGATAGAAAGTGGAAAGAGCTACACCAAGCAGGAGCAGTGTTAGGTATTCCAGAGGAACGAGAAAGAGAAAGAAGTTGACTGAAGTTGCAGAGCGGTAGGGATAGCCTAGAATGGAAGTTGGTCCATTAGGAGAGGTCAAGACAACCATAGTGATAGAGGGTTAGAGAAGTGGTAGTGACTCCACCTCGCCAAATGAGATTTGGATGCCAGATGGAATGGAATTCACAGGTCCCGAGAAAGTTCCAGATGATGACATGCACTTCAACATGAGAAGTTTATTTTCTGAGAACAATGTGTCCCCTGTGAGTAGCCGATTCTCTACCCAACACTGCAGGTAGTACCTCCCGAACCTTCCCCTGGTACTTTATCACAACCCTGATTAATTTTTTTCTAAGTTATTCAAATTCATAAACATTCATAGTGTGCACACTACCTACAAGGTTGGTACCATTAGCAGTAGAAATAGTAACAATAGTACAAGTCTCCAGGGATGATTACAACCTACTTCTCAAGGATTTATACTCCTCCCATAAGGTCAATCAAACATGGTGGGATCCTTTACCCGATATCCCGAGTTCTATGGTAGGCACAATGAGGACATAGAGCAACATTGGTACCTATGTGAAGCTAACTGGAGGGCTCGCCAAACTCCAAATGTTACAAAGCTTAAAGAATTTCAAACTGCTCTTCGAGAGAGAGCAATGAGATAGTTCATCAAATGGTCTGCATTACAATAGAATCCAATGATAGACGAAGTTAGATTGGAGTTTTCTCAGGAATTTAAACTCCCCCAGACCAACCAACAGGGGTTGTCTAAGTTATGGGAAATCAAGCAACGAGAACGAGAAACTATCTAGGAGCTAATTTAGAGGTTTAAAGATGTGATTGGTAAAATTAGATACCCAATTGACCCCAATCATCAACAATATTGGTTCATTAAATCGTTGTTACCACTTACTTGCATATAGTTGACTCAATAAAACATTAATACTCTACAAGACACCCTGGAGTAAGCAACTCAAATTGAGGCTATGGTTGGATACCCACATAAGTACCGGGGGGTGGGGGGAACCTCACATGACCCCTCTATCCTAGGATTGCAGCACCAAATTTCAATCTGATAGAGAAGTTGAGGGACTTGCAACCAGTGTGACCTGCGTGACTACATGTATGGCATGCCAAATTCCATATCCTGGGGCATCACACCATGGAGTGCCCAAGGTTGCGAGGCCCAAGCGCTCCCTTTGTACTGGCGGGGTTGTCCACACCTTTACCCATCGTTGGAGTTGTGAAGATTGGTACACAAGGTATATACATAAGGTGCACTCAGTTCCATGCATTTCCGAATCAACAGAGTGAAACACCAACCAAGTACTATGAAATATGCAAAATGCATGGACATCTCCATCGCCTCTATCCCATTCTAAAAAAATATTCTGATGTTCTAAACAACACTCTTTGTGAATTTTGTGGCTCACTAACTCAATATAATTATCCGTGTAGAGCATTAGATGCCCTAACTAATCAATTGGATCGATCTTCCTATCGAATCAATGAGACTCCTTGATGATAAGGAGGTGGAGGAACCAAGAATCATAAAATTGGCCTCACCAAAATGCTCATATGATTTTGAACAGCAAAAGAAGTACTACAAATAAGCCACAGATACTTTTAACAAATTGAATCTAACCCATGTGTTGGGTGTGTGTTATAATAGGTGGGTAGACCTACCCATGGTTTCTAGCATGGGTTTTTCACATGATTTTGGGCATGATGGTTTTCTACCCATGGTATTTTGTAGATCCAGTCAAGGGAACTATGTTTATGTTCTAATCCAGGGTTAATGGATTGGGGTTTATGAATTATTCAGCATGTATATATATGTATTACAACATTGAAAGGAATATAATGAAAAAAAATCAATTTGGTAGTCACGGTTTTGGGATCCAAGGGAAAATCTCTGTGTATATTTGTTTTATGTTTTATGTTCTCATCATCATTTATTTTTTGCTTTAAGAATTCGTTTGCAGGTAATTTTTGTAGAGGATTAAAAATTTCACAGTGAACCCCTAGGAGAATAGTAAGGGTCTTCAAAAGCTAGGAGCTCGAACCTATCACAACTCAATATTCGACCCATAATATAATGGTTTATGTTGTTTATGCATATTATGAATGATGATCAGATCTTGTAAAGTTGTGGAAAAGTATTAAAGTTGATGTCAATGATGGGGCAGCTGAGGAAGGATTCATTGCTACCAACTTACCTGAATGACACTCCAGGAGGGTGTGTGGGAATAAGAAGAGAACAGGGAGGGAGTTCTAGATTGATGCTCAGATTGTGGGTTTTCAGATCAAGGTTACAATGTTAAACCTGGGCTCAGATGTGAATATTTTGTTGAGGAAAACCTGGGAAGCCTTAGGAAGGTCAAAGTTGGCGTTCTCTCCAATTCAGCTATGCATGGCGAATAAATATTGTATACTCTCGGTTGGAATGCTAGAGGATGTATAAGTTGACATAGTAGGAGTGAAAAATTATGTTGACTTTGAAGTAATAGATATTGTGGGGGACGAATACCCCTATCCGTCATTTCTTGGAATATATTTGGCCTTTGAGAATTACAAAATAATTGGTCTAAAGGAGTTGATGACCTTTGAAGTAGAAGGAGTTAGAGTTCCAACCCCTATACCCATACCAAGGACCAAGGTTCATTGAGCTGATAGATGATAGGGAGGAACTTGAGTTGATGGATCAACTATACTAGCTCGCGACGGGAAGAAGAGAATATTATATTAATATAGAGGAAGAAGGATCGATCAACTAGAGGAACATTCAGAGCTCGAAGGTCTACTTTGAGGCTACATGGGATAATTGGTAGCAGGGAGGACACAAGATCAACATCAGGCGTTGATCCATGATCCATCATATCAACTGGTTCAGTATTGAGGCATGAGAATTCCTTATTTTCAATGGCATGAGCTCTGTTAATGATTTTCTTAATGAAGTTTATGAAATCGTCTTGCAAGAACAGAAAGTTCCCTTACTAGATGTTGCCTTACAAGCGAAAGTAGCAAGACAGTGGGGATATCACTGAAACCATCTCAGAGAACGGTAGGATACTAAGGCAATGATGAGAGTCAAATTTAGGTATTCAAAGTGCTACCCACAAAAATTCATTAAGGGTCTGGGAAGCTCCAACCCTCGAAAACACCTACAATATTTTAAGGCTAGATGGATCAGGGAAGGACTTCTAGAGGACTTGTGGGTGCACATTTTTGTTAGCACCTTGGGGACATTTCTAAAGGCGTGATACATAAAGGAAGAGATAAGAAGATAGACTAGTGATTGGGACTATATGGAAGCTCAATTTATCAAATAATTTTCCTTCACTAATAGTGACAAAAGGATCGCAACTGCTTTGTAAATTGTTAAAATGGTTTTGCTCACAGCAGAGCAGTTGACGAAGGGATGTATAGACCATAACACCCTTGTGCATCTATATGAATCCAGATTCAATGAAGTCATAGCTTGCGTAAAGATATAATGGGAGCAGGATGAGGATAATTTGGAGGAATTGAGACATTTGACATTCAAATAAATTGAGGGGGAACATAGTGTTGAAGATGGGTTAGTGACCAATGGTCTAGAACTACCACCTCTTAAGTTGCAGAAACATAACAGTGGCATTGATGAGAAGCTGAAGCTAGCCTCAATTGGAGATTACTGGGATGAGCAGAGTACCAAGGAAATGTTCGATCTCCTCAGAGAATATGAAGACTTGTTCCCTTTGTCTATTGTAGAGCTTAAAGAGATTAAGAGAGAGTTAGAGGAAATGAAGATTGTGATTAAATTTGATACAAAGCCAGTGAAACATTGACTGTGTAGGCCAAAACTGAGAGTCAAAGAAAAGGTGAAGAAGGAGATAGACAAGATGTTGGAAGTAGGGATTATCTTCCTAGTTGAAAATGTTGACTGGGTTAGTCCAATTGTTATATAGAACAAAAAGGACACTGAAGAAATTTGGGTATGTGTGGATTATCAGAGTTTGAACAATGCTTGTGTTCATGATCCCTTCCCCACCCCATTCAGTGATGAAGTTCTAGAACATGTGATAGGAAACAAAGCTTACTATTTTACAAATGGATTCTTTAGTTACCATCAAGTACGGATTGCGGAGGAAGACAAGAATAAAACCACATTCACCACTGAATGGGGATCATATGCATACCATGTTATGCTTTTGGACTCAAGAATGCACCAGCCGTACTCTCAAGAATTTTAATCACTACCTTCAGGGATTATATTCACAGGTTTCTATAAGTTTACGTGGATGATTGGACCATCTACAATTTTCTAAAAACAAATCTAGTTTTATTTGAGTTATGTTTGACTATTGTAGACAGCTGTACATCTTTCTAAACATGAAAAAGTGCATATTCATTATCCTTTCAGAACACTTATGGGCCATATAGTCTACAAAGAGGGAGTATGTGTTGATCCCATTAAGGTCGTAGTGATCCTAAATATGGCCCCACCAACAAGTGTTAAACAAGTGAGATCCACCCTTGGCTACACAGGATATTATAGGAGGTTCATCCACAACTATGCCTCAATCAATGCACCCCTAGAGACACTATTAAAGAAAGCTGAGAGGTTGCCATGGTCATATGAATGTGAAGTTCCTTTCAATGTGCTAAAGGAAAAATTGGAAAGTGCACCAATCTTGGTTTATCCAGATTGGAACAAGCAATTCCATGTTCACATTTGTGCATCAATTATCACCTTGGGGGCCATCTTGGCTCAGCCCAGAGATGAAAATCTTGATCACCCCATATAATTTGCTAGAAAAAAATTTCCATGGCATAAAGGAATTATACCACTACTAAACATGAAGCACTTGCAATGGTATATTCGATACAAAAGTTTCGGCACTATCTTTTGGGGGGTCTATTCAACTTCTTCACTAATCATTCTGCCCTGAAGTACTTGGTGAACAAGCATGTATTTGAAGGAAGGATTTGTAGATGGCTTATGTTGTTCTAGGCATTAACATTTGAATTAATCTTCAAGACAAGAAGACTGAATGTGGGCCCTGATCACCTTTCCCAGTTAGAGTCAGATGAAACTGGAGAGTCAGTAGATGATCAATTTCGAGATACCGACCTATTTTGAGTCGAAGCCATACCGGACTACTTGGAGGACATTTATGTATTTCTAGCCACAGGTAAATTCCCAGAGGAGTACACAACAACACAACGCAGGCACATGGTGCTTTGTGTTGTAGATTACCAGTTGATTGCAAGACAACTATATAATTTGGGCCTTGATCAGATATTGCAAAGGTGTTTTCTTGATCTTAAGAGACAAGATGTATTGTGGGAATGTCATTCAAGAGTTGTGAGTTGCATTTTGGTGGGAAGGCCACTGTGAGGAAAGTGTTGTTGGTGGGACTATGGTGGCCCACACTTTTCTGGGACGCAAAGAAGTATGTCAAGAGATGTGACATTTGTCAAAGGGCCGGAGAGCCATATCAATGGGATGAACTTCCTTTGAAACTAGTATGAGCACTGCAAGCCTTTGAGAAATGGGAAGTCAACTTTGTGGGACCTATTAACCCACTAGCACGTCACTCACACACCAAATATATTATTACTGCCACAGAGTACCTTATCATATGGGTTGAAGTTGCACTAGTCAAAGATTGCATTGCAGACACTGCTGCCAAATTCATCTTCGATAATATTATCACTCTATTTGGGTGCCCTCGGAGCCTCATTAGTGACCAGGTGAACCATTTCATTAATGAGACAGTCACTTCATTACTACAAAAATTTAGAGGACATATTTTACAGTTAGAGGAAATGTTCTACTATATGACAGTAAGTTCTTAAAGTTTTTTGGAAAGATGAAAATGCAATGGTTAGGACTATTCATAGTGTGGAAGTGAAGAATTAGGAGTTGTCAAACTCACACAAATGGATGGAGTCCTACTGCCTAAATGGGTGAATGGTGCATGCCTAAAACCTTTCCATGGATCAACCTATTCTACATCAAAATGATTTCATGTTCGAATGGGGATCGTAGGTAGGTATATGTAGATTCCGTCAGTTCTTTAATTTTACAGTTTCATCAATTACTTTAGTTAGTCAATTTTCCATTCAAATTCAATCATTAATATATTTACGCTAGTTCTTCCAGTTGCAGAAGTAGCTTTACCCCTCCACAACTACTTGTGTTTGGAGAGTAGCATGTGTTAGTCATCGTATTTGTACTAATTAGTAATAATTCCTTATGTAAGTTCGAATTTGGGCCAAATATCTCCCATAATATACCTAGCATGATTCATCTGTCAACTTCTAGGTGCCTTCCATCATAGCACCATAATTACCCATCATTCCCATCCTCCTTTTCTAGTTTTTATGTCATTCGAGTCAGGTCTGGCTAGCCATCATTATTGTTGGCATGGTTGGGATTGAGTAGGGAAAGTTACCGTATTAATTAGATAAATGGTCAAATAAAAAACATCATGTCGAACCCTTCTATTTAATTTTCATGGCGATGATAAACTTCTCATTATTAAGTCGAGGTGATTGAATTACCAAGTCTGGAGTATATATCAAATTTCCCCTATTCCTAGCCCAAGTTCAAGCCTTTAGTGTTCCTTTTGTATTGTAGTCGCATTGTAGCCATGATGAAGACCATAATATATATTCTAGGCAATGAACTAGAATCAAGAATTACAAAAACTGAGAATCTCTATGGCAAGTACGATAAGACTATTCTTGTAGACAATGATCTCTCAGACTCATTCCATTTTCCAGCACTCAAGTGAGAATTATACATATAAGAGGTCGCCAAAACTAATGGAAGCCAGTTGATGAAATTTAGAGAAGACTTTAGAGGAATACAAAGGTCGATGTTGCTGAATTTATGGGGTCTTCCATTATTTGGCATTGTAGGAGTAATGATGCAATGCACAAAATTCCTCATCAATGAGATGCATGGAGGGTCTCTATGGATTGAAATGGAATACCCAATACATGCCATTTGTTGGGTGTGGAGCCTGATTATCTTCTATATTCAAAGGTATCGCCACATTGGACCCTAGTTCGTAATGGGGCGGCAATGCCACCCATAAAATATTCGCTACAGGGGGGTCTAGGGGGGGGCGGCTGTGACCTTTGGGAGCTCCCCTCTGGTAGGGGGATCGGGGGTAGCACCCCGAAGCTAAGAATAGATGTAAAATTTCCTTGTAAAATGTTGTAATTTCATAGTCAATCTAGGTCGTTCATTAGGTGGAGATATGACGGTAGAAGTTATGTTTAATTTAGGGTTTTTTGCCCTAGAAGACAACCCCTCGCTATATATGAGGGAATTGTATTGCGTCTATGTATATCTGTGTTCTGAGTGAGGAAGAGAGAGGAGATTGAGAGAGAAGAGGGAATTATAGTGGATCTGTTGTAGGCTATATCTCTTCAGTTTGTTGGATAATATAAAAGGAAGGACTCGCTGTTTCTCCGTGGACGTAGCCCAAACTAGGTGAACCACGTATATCTGTGTCTCTCTTGTTTTATGCGTTTTCTGTGTTTATATTTGTACAATATTTTATGTGTTCTATTGTTCTGTAATATATAATTTAGTAACAACTGGTATTAGAGCCAAAGGCCTATTTTTTTCTAATAAACTCGCAGGAGAGAAGGGTTCCTAGTTCGAGTGGGAGCAATGGTAGAAGATGGTAGGTTTGGGGTCGAAAAATTCAACGACCAAAACTACCTGCTGTGGAAGATGCAAATGGAAGATTATCTGTATTAGAAAGATATGTACCAACCATTGAGCGAAAAGACAAAGACGCCGATGAGTGTGACAGACACAGAATGGGATATTCTTGACAGAAAGGCACTTGGAACAATACGGTTGTGCCTAGCGGCGTCGGTAGCGTTTAATATTTCAAAGGAAAGGACAATAGAGGGTTTAATGTTGACATTGGCCAAACTATATGAAAAACCCTCGGCCTCAAATAAGATATTTCTTATGAAGCATTTATTTAATATGAAGATGTCAGAAGGTGGATCTGTTGGTGATCATTTAAATTAGTTTAATACAGTTACCAGTCAGTTAAGTTCTGTAGGGGTAACTTTTGATTATGAAGTTAGGGCTCTGTTATTTCTGTGCTCATTTCCAGAAAGTTGGAATGGTTTAGTTATGGCCATTAGTAACTCTATCTCTGGATCTAGTACTTTAAAGTTTGATGATGCTGTCAGTGTAATCCTTAGCGAGGAAATGCAACGGAAAAGCTCCAGTGAGAGATCAAGTAATGCTTTGACTGCAGAGACTAGGGGAAGAAAAATAGAAAGAGGAAAGAGCCTTGGATATCACAGTAAGTTAAGAAAGGGCAAATCCAAGTCCAAATTTGGGATAGTGTGCTGGAAATGCGAGAAGAAAGGACACCTGAAGAAAGACTACAAGTATCGAAAGGGAAAAGAAGGAGGCGCACAACAAGAAAATAATCATGAAGCGAATGCAAGAGGTGATGTGTTGCAAGATGCTTTGATTCTTTCATTACAAAATATTATTGATGCCTGGGTAGTAGATTTAGGGGCCTCATTCCATGCCACACCTAATAGGAAACATTTTTATGATTATGTTCAAGGAGATTTTGGACAAGTTCGATTGGGTGATGATAAATCCTCTAAAATCATTGGAATGGGTACAGTTTTCATAAAACAGCAAAATGGAAATCAATGGCTCTTGAAGGAGGTAAGGCATGTTCCAGATTTGAAGAAAAATCTTATTTCAGCAGGGCAGTTGGGAGGTGAAGGTTGTGTAACTACTTTCACAGATAAAACCTGGAAGGTCACTAAAGGATCCCTGGTAATAGCGAAAGAAGGAAAGGTTGGTACATTATATTTATGCAATGGTATTTCTAATTTTGTTAATGCTTTAACCTCTACAGGAGAAGATATGGCATTGTGGCATCATAGGCTCAAGCACATGAGTGAGAAGGGAATGCAGATTCTTCACTCAATAAATTTGTTCCCAAGTTTGAAGCATGTTGATTTAAAATTCTGTGAGAATTGTGTTTTGAAAAATAGAAGAGAGTCAGATTCCTTAGAGTTGGGAAAGAAAAGAAGAGCGAAAAATTAGAGCTTGTGCATATAGATGTATGGGTACCTGCTCAGGTATCATCTCTTGGTGACTCTCATTATTATGTTACTTTTATTGATGATGCAACAAAAAAAACCTAGATTTATTGTATTCGAAATAAATTTGACGTATTTAATACTTACAAGAAATGGAAAGATTTGGTTGAAAATGAGACAATAAAAAGGTTGAAGTGCCTCAGATCAGACAATGGAGGTGAATATTGCAGCAAAGAGTTTGATAGGTACTATTCAGAGAATGGAATTCGTAGAGAGAAGACAGTTCCAGGAACACCACAAGAAAATGGTGTGTTCAGAAAGGAGAAAGACAATCAGATGTGTCAATTGGCATGAATTGCATGGCAGGATTGCCTTTACAATTTGGGTAAGATGTTGTAGATACTGTAGTTATCTTAATAAATAGAGGGCCTTCAAGTCCTTGGGATGGTGTATCCAGAGGAGGCATGGACAGGTAAAAAGGTAAACTACTCTTTTTTAAAGACTTTTGGTTGTGAAGCCTTTGTCCACATTAATAAAGAAAATAGAACCAAGCTTGAGGCAAAATCAAAGAAATGTACCTTTATTGGATATGGTGTTAATGATTTTGGTTATCACTTTTATGATTATGAAAAACACAAAATCATTAGGAGCAGAGTTTTCATATTCAATGAAAAGGTTTTGTATAAGGACCAACTGCAGGAAAAGAAATAGGAAAAAGAAAACAGAGAATACACAGTGCTTGATGAGATCGCAGAAAAAGTGATGGTGCTTGAAAATCATAATGATCAACAGCTAGAACAACAACCACAACAGCAACAAGCACCTCAAACACTTGAAAGTGGTGTTAGAAGATCTACCAGGATAAGTAGACCCCCTGAATGATACACTCCTTCATTACATTATGTATTGTTAACTGATTCTGGTGAACTAGAATGGTATGAAGAAGCAGTGCAGGTAGAAACCAGGAAGAAGTGGGAGAAAGCCATGAAAGAAGAGATGGACTCCTTAGCACATAATTAGACTTGGGACTTAGTCAGGTTTACTGCAGGTAAAACAACATTGCAGAATAAATGGGTTTACAAGTTGAAGGAAGAAGATGGAGGTAGAAAAAGGTATAAAGCTAGACTTGTGGTGAAAGGGTTTACATAGAAAAAGGGTATAGACTTTGATGAGATATTTCTCATGTTGTTAAAATGACTTCAATTGAAACTATTTTAAGTCTGGTAGCAGTTGAAGATTTGCATCTTGAGCAGTTAGATGTAAAGACAACCTTTCTCCATGGGGATTTGGAGGAAGAGATATATATGCAGCAACCACAAGGATATGAGGTTAAAGGGAAGGAGAAACTAGTGTGCAAGTTGAAGAAGAGCTTGTATGGCTTAAAACAGGCTCCAAGGCAGTGGTATCTAAAATTTGACAGGTTTATGTCTGAACAAGGTTATACTAGATGTCATTGTGATCATTGTGTTTATCTCAAAAGGCAAAATGATGGCAGCTATATTATATTGTTATTGTATGTAGATGATATGCTTGTTGCAAGTTCTAACATGCAGGAAATAAATGTGCTCAAATTAAAATTGGCAAACTCATTTGCAATGAAGGATTTGGGTGTTGCAAAACAAATCCTTGGTATGAGAATAACTAGAGACAAGAAGAATTGTAAACTAACATTGTCTCAAAGTGAGTACATAGAAGAGGTGTTGAAAAGGTTTAATATGCAGAACGAAAAAACAGTTAGTATACCTTTGGCTAGCCATTTCAAATTAAGTAAGGAGGAGTATCCCAAGACTCAAGAAGAAATGGCTCATATGTCTAAAGTTTCATATGCATCAGCATTTGGAAGCTTAATGTATGCAATGGTGTGCACAGGGCCTGATATTGCACATGTAGTGGGAGTTGTAAGCAGGTACATGAACAATCCAGGAAAAGAACATTGGATGGTGATGAAGTGGATTCTCAGGTATTTGAGATGTACCACAAATCAAGCATTGTGCTTTGGTGGTTCAAACATTGCTCTACAGGGATATGTTAATGCAGATATGGTGGGTGATAGAGATAACAGGAGAAGCACAATAGGATATGTGTTTACTGTAGGTGGAACAGCTGTCAGTTGGGTCTCAAAACTGCAAAGTGTTGTTGAACTATCAACAACAAAAGTAGATTATGTTGCTGCCACAGAGGCTAGTAAAGAAATGATTTGGTTACAAAGGTCTCTGGATGAATTGGGTAAGAAGCAGGAGTTGGGCAAGTTATACACTGACAACCAGAGTGCCATACATGTTGCAAAGAAATCTGCATTTCATTCCAAGACTAAACATATATAGCTCAAGTACCATTTCATATGGTCAGTGTTTGAAGATGGATAGTTGAAGCTAGAAAAGATACACACTAGCCAGAATCCTGCAGATATGTTAACAAAAGTTGTAACCAGGGAGAAACTGAGAATTTTCTTAGTTTCAATTGGCCTTCAAGTATGATGAAGAAGATGAGAAACAACCAAGTCCAAAGTGGAGTCATTGTCCAGCAAATGAAGCAGTTGTGGAGTTTCTATAATTAGTCTCCAAGTGGGAGATTGTTGGGTGTGGAGCCTGATTAACTTTTGTATTCAAAGGTATCACCGCATTGGACCCTAGTTTGTAATGGGGCGGCAACGCCGCTTGTAAAATATTCGTTGCAGGGGGGTCCAGGGGGGTGGCTGCGACCTTTGGCAGCCCCCCCCGCGAGGGGATCAAGGGCAGCGCCCCTGAAGCTAAGAATAGATGTAAAATTGCCTTGTAAAATGTGTTAATTTCGTAGTCAATATGGGCCATTCATTATGCGGAGATCTGACGGTAGAAGTTATGTTTAATTTATGGTTTTTTGCCCTAGAAGGAAACCCCTCACTATATATGAGGAAATTGTATTACATCTATGTATATCTGTATTCTGAGTGAGGAAGAGAGAGGAGATTGAGAGCGAAGAGGGAATTATAGCAGATCTATTGTAGGTTGTATCTCTTCAGTTTATTGGATAATATAAAAGGAAGGACTGGTTGTTTCTCCGTGGACATAGCCCAAACTGGGTGAACCACGTATGTCTGTGTCTCTCTTGTTTTATGCATTTTCTTTGTTTATATTTCTGCAATATTTCATGTGTTCTATTGCTCTGTAATATATAATTTACTAACACCATTGACATTCACTAACTTATAGGGTTGTTTGCTGCTAGAGCAATGGTATCAACTGCATTTTAGAATACTTCCAAGTGGGGGAAGAAGACAGGTGATGGAAATTACTACAACAGGTATGGTGCCCAACATGGTGGTAAAGGTGGCTTACTAGAACCAATTAACAAGCCTAACATCAAATTTGCCTACTATAACAATGCTAGAAATATCATGCAACACTTCTCAAGAGGTGAATGCACATTGGATAATATCTCAGTTGCAGAATCTTGTGTGCAAGGCACACGATTGAATTGGTGTAGTTTTTTTTTGAATGAACTCTTCGATGCTTGTGAAGATGTCTATAAAAGGGCCACTCATTTCATATATGGATATCTCATTTTCGCCTTAGCTATGTGAAAATGGTGCCCACCAGAGGGGAGAGAGATGGTGATGGTTACTGAAGACCAACCCCTTGCACTCATGTATTTACCATGGCGGACCTCCAGGGACCCCGTCAACAAGGAAATCAATGAGGCCTCTTTCGTCGGATGGTACAAGAAAATGTTGGGCGTCACCAAGGCTAGACCAAGAATCCCATTGTCGCTCCTCGATGGATATTCACAAGATATCTGGTTTGGCGTAAGTCATGGAAACACCTCGGTAAGGCCTAAGTGCGTCAACTTCAACACATTTCAAATATGGGCCTAAAGGTTTATGCTCTCATAATAAGCCTTCCATACCAAAGTCTCCTCCTAGCCTGGGATTGCTGGCAAGGTCCAGGAGGGGAAGAATATATACTTATTTGGAGGAATGTGTCCTCAGCCACTACCTAGAGAAACCTTCCACTTTTGCTGCAACCCCAAGGTCGTGCAATCCTTCACCTCGAACAACCTACACATTTGCCACCATCTCAGGCATACTTCCATCTAAAACTCTTCTTATTACTGAAATTGAAATGAAGGTAGATTATGTTATCCACTGAGTTACCAAAAATACGTAGGGGGAACTTATAGGTCATCCTTCAGGCATGAATTCTATTCATGTGTCTTTGTTGGCTTTACTACTTGAATCAGGCCCACTAACAGTTACTAGTCAATTTCTTTCCCCTAAGAATCTAAATCCATAAACCATCCACACAGTTCCCCTACCCATTGATATTGCCGCTTTTCACCACTACCCTCCACCCTGTTCCACATTAGTCCTCACACCACTGAACCCTCACAGAGAGAATCATCAGCCCAAGGGAAATTTGAGAAATTAATTGCCTGCAGGAAACCATTGCAGAGTCAGTTCCCTAAACCCTCTACTATGACCCCTGATGACCTCCAGGATTGGTCCTCGACTCAACTGCTTAATTTCATTCAACTATTTGCACGCCAAGTAGAGGCGTTGCACAACATTTTGGAAGATGAACGTGAGAAACAACAACAAAAGATTCTTTCCAATGCTATAGATTGAGATCATCTCCTCTAGGGGAAATAAAATATATAGAATTTGGTTGACCAAATTACCGCAAAATTCGAGGATATATGGCTCTCGGTCGCAGAAATAGTCATAGACGCCATGGGGCAATTCTAGACCTGCACCCTCTTGGAATGTTGCAACCACATCAAAGAATCATGAAATGACCTCGTAACAACTAATAGAAAGCTCAAACAAAGTATTTATACTACTTAGAGGGTGCTACTAGATCTTTTTTCCCAGTATACCAGTGAGATTGAGTAGAAAATCATAGAAGTGGCTTGTCTGAAAGTCTCTATCATTAAGGCTATGGAGGAAGCCAAGGGACACTTAGCACAAGTTCACGACTAGTCAGGATGCCTTACACAAAGAAATCATTCGGTTTACCCCTTGTGTCAATAGTCCAATCAAATTTTCAAGCAAGCCATGGCCTCCAAGGAAAAATCTCAACAGAAGGAGCTTTTGGCACAAGTGGATGCCCTCCAAACCCAAATCCAACAAATCGAGGATGAGTCGAGAAAGGCTAAGCACCTGCTCTGTGACCTTAAGCCACCAACATAGGCTCAGTTAGAGACAAAATAACATATAAATGAGGACACACAAGCTCAATGGAATACCCTCTTAATGGCATGCCCTGTCCATCTTACTACTGACCTCACATCTCAGTTCCTCGATCAAGTGAGCACTCTCACAATTTCATGGAAAGCGTCTCTCGATGATTTCACAAGGTTAAAAATCACAACCATTGATTTCATCCCAGAGTTGGGTCGTTCATTTGAAGGAACTAGTCAAGGAGGTGCAACGTAGGACAAAGAACTACAAAAAAAAGAAGAATTGGTAGCACTAGCAATACCACCAACGCCGACAAATGATTGACTCGAGGATGAGTCAATGTACTGTGGTCAGGGCTTGTTGGGTCCTTCAATTTTAGAGCTAACTTGGGACATGTTTTGAAGATTGACAACATATTAACCCAAGGTAACTGTTGGGAGGTCGTGGAGAAGACAATCGAAGAAGGAGAAGGAACCCGCCAAAGACTAGCAGTTACGGAGAACGGGCCAGAGAAACCAGAACTCAAGCAGTCACAACCAAGCTGAAAGGAGCATTAACAGTTGAGGAACTAGACATAGCTGAGAAATAGAGGAAATCGAAAGAGGAAAAAGGTGGAGCATCTGAGGGAGAAGTAGCAATCCAAGAAAGTGTGGGTTTTCAGAAGGATGAGGGGGAAAGTCAGAAGGGGGAGAAGTGAGGAGTACACTGAAATGTTGTTCTGCAACCTATCGAGCCCACACTATTCTATCTTGTTTTTCTCATGTAATATCTTGATATGTTAAGTTCTATTCTATCACCGAGGCCTTCAATCTCAATGTATTACTGTAATTTTGTTGAATCTAATGGAAGAAGGAGTTGCAGGGTCCTATGAGAATCTTCTTGTGTGATTTGATGTGGCCTTTTTAAAAACATTATTATGACTGCACATGCACAATATATTTTCTTCTTGAATGGTTGAACTGTCGTGATTTCACCTTTGATGTTCTTGTTCCGAGTTTACTAAGGGTTGATAATCTCCATGTGGTTTCTCCTGATACCATATTTTGACCCCTTAACTAAGTATGGTCATGACATGCCTTAGGTGAGACACCTTATTCTTCTTGAAGATGGTGAAAAATGTCAGCATTACACTAGACTGTGACGAAGCCTTTGTTGGCCCATATGCCTGAACCCAAGGTATCAACCCACCCATTATTTTTCCTCCAATAGGGCAGGTGGTTAGCTTAGCCCTCGACCCCATGTGCTACCACATGACCCAGCACAAAAGGCGGAGTGGGCGGGCATGTGGCCCTAGCCCCCGGTCTCATGCAGTCCATATCACAACCATCAGAGCCAATGATGGAGGGGAAGGCACGTGGCCTGACGCTTGGCCACATGGCGCCATAGAACTGAGAGTAGGGCTAGAAAATAAGTGCTAAGGAGTTATTGGCATGATTAAAGAGGCGAAAATATGCACCTTTTTTAGCATAATTTATGCCTCCCCTGTGTTGATTTGTCATCTGGTGGTTTTGCCAAAAGGCGAATTTCGTTACCTAGTTAGCCAGTTTTTCCAATTTGCAAGACAAATAGTAGAGAAATGAACCAAGAGGCCTAGCTTGGTCATTTTTCAGTCTTTTTGAGCTCAAGAAGAGCCTACACAAGGGTTTTTGTGCGTTATGAACACAATGGAAGCATTATTTTTATGATTTGAGCATTGTATGAAGGAAAATTTGTAGAGCCAAGCCCTTTTGTGTTGTAGACAAAGATTGTTTTGAGGTCATATGGAGACCTTTTTTAGCACAAAAAGAGTCTAGATAGGGGTTTTCAAGCCCGCTAGACATATCTACAACGTTTTTTTCTTCATTGGTGCAGAAATTTTCAGTCTATTCTTAGTATGTTCATGGGAAAAGACCATTTCAACACTTCATTATGAAGTAGTTGAATTTGTGCTTCTTGATCTCAAAATGAGTACGAGGACATGTTGCCACATTAAATGAGAGAGTCCTTTTTCATTTGACAGCATCATTTCTTTGCGAAAGTGAGTCAACTTGTGAGTGATATTTCTATGAACGAGAAACAGTGCCTCTAGAAGGAGGTTTAATATATGAGTCAAAGATTTGTAGTGTACTCTTTTTGTTGTTGAGATCAGTAAAGTAGCCTAGCCATTGGAGTAGGGCCCGTAAATGTAGCCCAGGAGGGGTGAACTTTGTTATCACATGGTTGTTCTCTTCATTTTTACCATGTTGGATGATTTCGATTCATCTTTAATTTCATTGAAAATTTAATTAGTCACAGTTGAACAAGTTGCGAGCTAAGTTAACTTTTTAAGACCCAAAATTTATCAAAATTTGCAAAGTCTCAGAGGACGATTGATTTTCAGATCACTAGTATCAGAGTAGGTTCTAACAAGATTGCAAGCATGGGTGAAATTGTGTAGCATGCAAGGCTCCTAGAACTTGAAGAGATGAATTTCACTCTCCAAGTGGAGAACATGGAATTAAGAAGATTGATCGAAGCAGCAGAGGATGAGAAGAAGAAGTTGTGCCTGATGTTGCAAAATGTCATTCAAGAGAAAACTGGGGAATGTTCAACTACTAAAGCTTCCCCCCTAGACTCAACAATTTTGTGGTCATGGGATGACTAATTTTTGTACCTTTTGTCAAATGAAGAACATTGCTTATATGGTAAATCAAAAGAGTGGTTTTCCTGAATCTTCATTTACCACTTCGTCTACAAAAGAGAATACGTAGGAGATGGCTAAGCTTCATCAAGAGGAACAAGAGTCACAAGAAGGAAAGGATATAAGATACTTCATGTTCAATTCATTCTATTAACAATGATAATGCTTTGCTTTCATCATTTGAGAAACATACCAAGGGTATTGGTATGAAATTGTTGACCAAAATGGGATACAATGGTAAGGGTCTTGAAATCCATAATCATGGAATCATTAATACTATTGAGGTGAGACCACAACCTCAACATGAAGGATTGGGATATGTTGAAGAATAAGTTGGATAATTCTCCAAAAATGCGAAGTCAAAGAATTTTTCAAGTGTAAAATTTCTGAAGAAAGAACTCTTGCAAGTTGAAGGAGTGTCATATCATGATGCTGTTGTTAATGGAAAAACATCTCCAAAGAGAGATGAGCACTTCAAATGAATAACTAAGTCAAGTTATCCTCTTCAAATAAGGTATCCTTGCCAAACTCATTATCCAAAGGACAATCATAAAAAGTATAAATGTCTTGATTATTCAAAAGCCTTTTATGACTATAAGTAGCATGATGATTTGAATTAAATGTTGTGTAATGTCTATCCTTGTACTTTTTTTCATGCACCTAACCATTGTGTAGCCAAGTGCCAAAAAGGAAAGCATTAGTCAAGAAAACGAATATGTTAATTGGAAGTGAGACTAGGAAGGAACATCCTCTTCCAAGTTCAAAGACATTTTTCTCAATAAATGCTCACAAAACCTTTTGCACTCATTACAATATAAATGGGCATTGGATAGAGAAATGTTGGAAGTTGCATCCGCATCTTCATCCAAAGAAGGACAAACAAGTCATGAAATGACCTAAGAAAGAGAAGGCATAAGAATGTGCAAGGCACACCATAACCATCTTTGAAGCAACTTGAGAAGAAATTGGAATGCAGAGAGAAAACTCCCTAGCCCAGTTGGGTAAATAATGGTTGGACTATTTGTCTAATTAAATACCACATTTCTTTTGTATTTCACATGTTGCATGTCCCCATAGTTGGGTATTTTGTAAAAGGGATGTTATGAATAAAATACATATATGCAACAGAGTTTTCTTTGGTATGTTATGCTATTCTGGCTTGTTGATGAGTCCATTTGTATGGGAGTTGGAGATTCAAATTTATTACATATTGTAAAATGCATCTCCTTCATGGATATTGTGGTAAGCATACTCAACTTGGGGTGAAAATTTTCATTACATTCAAAATGCCTACAATCATGCTAAACATTGATCTACACAAGTATTTCCATTTGAAGTTTGTTTGGGTATTTCCCAAAGTCTCGTTTGTATTTTATCTTTGGTAGAGATTTTGTAGTATATGGACATAATGATGTGGACAAAGCCAAACATGTAATAACCCTAGTTAAAAATCTATGTAATAAAGTTAATAAAGGCAGAAATAATAACCATGGTCATAGGACATGTATTCCAAATTGAATTTTGGGAAAAAACATAGTGACAGGGATAACTTGTGATTAATTAAAGGCTATGGAAATTGGAAAAGATAATGGAAAAGGTTTTGGAAAGGCAAAGTGGCATTAATTGGAATTTTATTTATGAAAATAATGGAAATTCAGAGAAAAGGAAGGTGAAAGGACACAAGTTTCATGTGAGGAGGATAATGAAGGAAAATAATGGAAAATGAAGGAAATATAGGCCTCATTAATAAAAAGGCTTACGAGGATTAGTTTGTAGCTTTTTGTTAGTTCAGTTTTAGAGCTCTCATTTTCTATACTCTCTCTCTCATACTCTTGGACACTTAGAGTTTCTTGGAGGAGTGTAGCACACTTGGGAGTTGGAGTAAGAAGGAAAAGGAAGAGAAGGAAAACAAAAGAGGACATCGGGATCAATAGCTATAGTGGGTTTTTCTTGCAGGTACCAAGTTGCATGTATGATTTTCCTTCTATTTTTGGCATGCATGGCACATGCATGTGGTTTCTTGGTTATGATCTGTCATTAGCATGGTGGAATTCCTAGATTGATGGTGGATTTTCTTAGCCTTGCCATTTCCTAGATAGCCATGGTGTTGTCGGTTTTATCTTCTTCTTTTTTTGGTTGGTGTTCATGTTCCTTTAGTTGCGGGTTGAGTTACTAGTTCCTGGAAGCCTTGGTTGAACAAATGCTCTGGAATCCCTATAATAACTTGGGTTAAGTTACTAGTCCTGGAATCCTTGGTTGGAAAAATTATTTGGAATCCCTTGATGGGTTGAGTTACTAGCCCTGGTTGGAAAAACACTTTGGAAGCCCGACAACAGTTGTGGGTTGAGTTACTAGTCCTGGAAGCCCTGGTTAGAACAAACACTCTGGAGCCCTAGACAACTTGGGTGGAAACCAATATGGTGATGGTCAGTGATATCTCATTGTGAGGTGGAATCACTGGTTGAGGTTTTAAATGTTTTGGCCTCTGGAATCGCTGGTTTGGTTTTGATTGAGATTTTTTATGAGATCCCACATTCATGCTTGGAATATGGCACGGGGGTGATTGGTTGAAAGAAAGATTTGGTTCAACCAATCTATGGCCGGGTGGTACGTGGAAGTCCCAGACCTGGTTGCATTTTACATATGTTAATAAGAGCTTATTTCCTCTTGTATTTGATGGGTAAATACAATTGTTCATATGTGATTCTTATGGTTGTTATATCCATGTTATTTCTATTGGTTATATGTTAGGTATGAGGATGTTTTATGGCAGTCTTGATGCATGTCTCTCATCATATTTTAATTTACAAATGAATGAAAAATGAATATATGACCTAATAGATGATAATTAAGTTATAGTGATAGAGTAACAATGCTTCTTTACGAATCTCAAATAAGTATGAGACCCTATGCTCAAATTTGTTGTTATGACCTATAGATTTCATATTTGTGACATGTTTGATGAAATGTATGTCATGGCTAGTAGGGGTCTATTCAAGTCATTGATCAAATGTTTACACTAGTAATCTTATTTCAATGTTATTAATCATTTTTGGAAGTTTCATGGAGTTCTTTGTAGTGGCCTTAGTCCCGGCCCTGAAAAATTAGCACAAAATTTGGGGTTGTGGCACAAAACTGCCTGAGAAAGGCCACAGTCGCATGGATGCCTTGCCGTGGGAGTGAATGGAGGGTCCCAGTCACATGCATGCCTTTTCATGGGAGTGAATAAGTGATGAGCCCCATAAATGGGTAATTGTATGGGCTCATTTTTCCTCCTAACATAGTTAAATCAACCATTCTCTTAGCTTATTGCATGTTTTTTTATTATATTTATGCTTATGGAGTGAGTTGGGTTAGTTATGATGCCACGAGATCTAATATGTGTTTAATGCAGATTTTTGCTGAATTTTGAAGACAAAGTCAAAGATTCAATGGACAATTGGCAGCAATAATTCAAAGTGGACAAAGGAGAGGATTTATAGGAGGGAATACCCCTCTTTATTACTCCCCACTTTGAATTCTCCTTCATGCAGCTCGGAGCACAAACAGCCAAATCAATGCACTAGGAGGCAGTCGAGCAAGTGGAGGATAACTTATGTTTATCTTGAGTTTTGGGAGCCAAGCCTCCATGATTTTAAGGAAGCTATTGGGAGCTTCAGTTGTATAAGTAGAGAGGCCTAGGGCCTCACTAGGGTTGGGTTTTTTGTTGTGTTTTTGCTATTGTAAAACTCTGCTCAACTTCGAGCTTACTTTTGTGGACAGTTTCATGTAATCCTATTACTATTCTGATAATAAAGATGAGATTATTCTTGAGCTAGCACTAAGTTACCTCAAAGGGTTGAAGCTCTTGGGTTAAGGCCCAATCCAAGCAGCCAACCTCCTCTTTTTTGTATTTATAAGCTTTGTTTCAGTTTATGGATTAGTTGCTGTTAGACGAATTTCTTTCTTGGTTAAGAATAGGTTGCTTTTGGTGATTTAGAAGGTTGTTTCCTCTTGTGCTTCCCATATCAGGTTAAGTAGTGGTAGAAAGAAGATACAAAAGGCCAGCAACAGTGCCTTGGCCTCCTTTCCTCCCTTTGGGACCATGAACTGAGGCCAAAACCCTCTCGCTGCCACAAAAACACAGATTTTCCTTTTCCATAGGATTTCTAGTGTTGCAGTTTGTTAGAAGGTTAATGCTTTGCTTTAGATCTCTTTCACAAAGCTCATTTCTATCTTTACGATAAGTCTTCTTCCATGCTTTCTCTCATTATAGCATTTTTCAACATTTCTTTCCATAGCTCATAATGTAGATTAGCTTGATGCAAAAATCTGTTTTTTTGATGTAATTAATTTCCTTGCTTGCTTGATTTCATTATTTGACTGTCAGTTCTTTTGAAGCAGATTTCTTCTCACAGTAGTTCAGCCTATTAGCCATCACATTCTCTCCCTGATCTATGCCCTACAGGTCGCCCAAAGTGCACCTCAAATCTGCCTTAGTTTTCTGCATTTTTCCATAGGATTTCTTCCTCTCTCTCGATCATATTTCCCTCTCCTAGTGATCCTTAGTGAACCCTAGGCACCCTAACACATCATCCCAGCATTCATATACCCTTTCCATC
This sequence comes from Pinus taeda, assembly GCA_000404065.3. Classification (NCBI taxonomy): domain Eukaryota; kingdom Viridiplantae; phylum Streptophyta; class Pinopsida; order Pinales; family Pinaceae; genus Pinus; species Pinus taeda. Next base: position 126,511 of record APFE031521120.1, read on the forward strand.
CACTCTCACACCTTCAAAACCTTCAAAACTACTCTCGACATCCTCCTGTAGGCCTCCTGTAAATCCCATGTGTCCTCCTGTAGATTTTCCTGTAGGCTTTCTTTTGAAGGCCGAGTGTGGGAAAAGCCTTCAGAAGGCCACCTGAGACCTCCTAGGACCCATCTACACCATCCTACATCTCCTAAAACCTCAAAGTCACCCTTCAACACCACCTATTCGCTTCCACCTTCACACACAATAAAATACATGCAAGTCAATTTCACATAAAAATACATAAAAATCCAAAAACATGCTTTTTGCTCATTTACTCTTAGAAATAGCTTGAGTAGATGTTGTTTACTTCCTTGAGTAGGTAATGAAATTCATTTCATGGTTTTCATAGTGCTTTCTGCAAAAGTAGGATTAGTTGGTTAAGTAGGGTTTGCTAGGTTTACTTTACATTTCAGTCTTTTTCCTTTCTACAATTAGAGTAGCCTTTGTAGAGTAAGCTTTCCTTTCTTTCATCACACATAAAGCTTCTTCTGGAATCCATAGAAGTTGGCTTGAGCTCCTAGTGATCTTGCGCCAGATGACCAAGTGACAACCTGCAGTAAGAACTAGTACTTGTGCATACAACACTGTCGCTTCCAAGTTTGTTACGAACTGTCGGGTTGATAAGAGTAAAGTAGGCAGCCTAGAGTTGCAGCATTATTGCTGCAATACTGGTGCTCACCATCTTTTTGGTGCCATTGTTGGGGAAGTGTCAGAGTATTTTGTGATTACTACTTTCTTCTATTTTTTATCGCAACATTCTGCTAAGTAGTTTATTTCAGCAAAAGTAGAATAGTTGTTTCTTTCAGTTTCTGCATTTCCTTGCTTTCTTTTTCAATTCTGCAAATTTCATTTCAGCAAAAGTAGAATAGTTTTTTATTTTAGTTTCTTCATTCCCTTGCTTTCCTTTCCAGTTCTACAAATTTCATTTCAGTTAGTTACAATTTGTATTGGTCAAACCATTTCAGTGTTGCATGCACAATCAGTGAAAAAACAAAAAACCAACCAAAAATATTTCCTTTCATGCCTCATAGGAATATAGATAATTCAGGAAAATTCTTGCCCAACACCCCCACTACATCACATAGCCAACCTTCTCTCTTCTTTGGTGACAATGATCAAGAAGAACCTTTAGGTGAACAACCAGAGATATTTGAAGAACCTATAGGGGAAGAAGAAGAAGAAAACATCCCTCCTGAGCCAATGGTTGAAAACATAAATGCTAGGGGAAATGGAGAAAGAATAGAGGGTACCTTTCCCATTAGGGAGACCAATGGGGACACCAAAATGAATAATATAAGTCCTTCAGCCCTACCTCACTTTCATGGTTTGACTATAGAAGATCCTGACACCTTCTTGTTTGAGTTTGTTGTCATCTGTCTAACCTATGACTATGCAGAAGATGAGAAAAAGTTTAAACTATTCCCTTCTACTCTCAAGGATGTAGAATTGCATTGGTTCATGGGGTTACCTGGCAATAACATCACAACTTGGGCTCAGATGCAGCAGGCCTTCAATAACAAATATCGAGACTACTATAGGTCAAAAGATACCAAGGAAGAAATCTTCTGAATGACCATGGGAAGTGATGAATCCCTGGAAGATTATGAAGAGAGGTTCCAGCTCAGTTACAAAATGGCCAGGTGCACACTTGACCCTGAATATTTGAAGTTTGTTATGCTCAGGGGAATCCCAGAAGACCTTTTAGACACCCTCCATCTACTGGCTGGGGGAGACATCTATCAACTACCTTATGAGGACATAAATACTGTCTTTAGAAACCATTCTAAAGCAGCTAGAAAGAGAGGTAGGGGGATTCAACCCATAGCCAGTACCTCCTCTTCCAATTCATCCATCAAAGGTGAACTCGGAAACATGCTGGAAGACTTCAAAAGTGAGATGTTGTAGACTCTTACCATGCAAATGAATACCTTGCATATCAAAAGGAAACAAGATGAAGCAGAGATGGCTTTGGACTTCTTCTGTCCTAGATGCACCAGGAGGCATTCTAGGAACGAATGTCCATTGAACTCTATAGAGGTTTGTTCAGTCTGTGAAGAAGATCATTCTACAGATAAGTTCCCTTCCTTGCCCAGACTTAAAGCTGTATACCAGGGGGCCGAAGGAGCCACTGAATCACTCTATTTCATGAACCAAAGGAGACCGCATGGACCTGGACCATACCAGCAGGGGATTCAAGGGACATCTCAGGCATACTACAATCCCAACCAAGTCACTTCCATACCTTCTTGGGGCCCTCCTTCTCATCCTTCTTGGTCCACACCTCCTCCTTGGTCCTTTCCATCTCAATATCACGCCCAACCAGCCGCTCATTCATTTCAATCCTATGCTCAGCCGCAACCTCAGTGGAATGCATCTCATTAGGGGTGGAGACCCCAATACAAATCTCCTCCCACTCTTTTGCCTCCACCACCTTTTCAACCACAACCATTTCCTCCTGCTCCACCAAGGCAACCCCAAATTCTTGCCCAACCGAACCCGAACCTGAACAACAAACATGCTCAACAAGTATATAGTGGGGAACCATCATGCCCAAATTATGATGTGGAGATTCAGGACATTAACCTATGATCTAGGAAGGTTCTCCCAGATAGATAGCCTCCACCTAGGGAGGTTGAGGAAGATAAAGAGGAAAGTGAACCTAAAGCAATTCCACCCTTTCCTGAGAGACTATTTGGGACAACACAACCTACCCGAAAAGAAACTAAACTTCTGGGAGAATTGAAATAGTTATGTGTGAAGATACCAATTCTCCCATCCAATCAAACAGAAGTGCTTTAGGCATCTGTTGGGCCTCAAACCTGCACTCATTTACCCATCCTCCCAATAGCCTTTTCATACTCATTTCCTTCTTTTTCCATCATTTCCTTCATTAACTTGTTCAATTCATTACATTATAGGACTTTTTAACATGATTTGCTAATTGTGCTAATGGTTGACTGTTGGTTTAGATTTTTGGTTCAAGTGCTGCAATTCCGCAGCTATTACAGGTTTCCGCAACCGATCTCTAATTCCGCAGCCGATCCCAGATTCTGCAGCTATTTTCTTGTTTGATATGATCCAGGTGTCTTCCAGAGGAAAGAGCCACATGGGCAAGTTTGTATGACTGTGTACATGGTACGTGTGCTATCAGCTCACCCAAACTGGCCGACGACACCCCTGGTCAACGCGGAGGAAGCTCTGGTCAAACAGCAAGGTTGCAAGCGGTGGCACGGCTCTGCGTGTTCGGTTGGAGCACGTAAGTCACAGCTGGCTTCTCCTTTAGCCACAAAGATTGCAGGGGACAAGGATCCAACACCAGATTTATTAAACCACGATGACCATTCCTTAGATCTGTGCTCGGTGCTGCTGGACGTGTCCTTTTCCTAGCTATTAGTTTTCTTAGTTTACGCACAAGACAGTTGATGTTCTTGCTATAAATAAAGTGTTTCCACACGCTGAATAGTTAGTCTGATTTAGTTAATATTTTGCTGCTGTAAACTCTGTTTTGAAGACTTTTTTATAAAGCGTTTTACGCTTCCCACTGTGTTTATTATGAGTTGATTTAATTTGAAGAAGACAGTTCTGTTTCTAT
>APFE031521126.1:2899-39336 GCA_000404065.3 Pinus taeda
TGATGATGGTTTTGAAGAGGAACTATGAAGATAAGGGAATATAACGAGGCAACCACAAGGTAGACTAGAGTATACCAAAGCCACATGATAGTCCTTGAGAGCCTGCTTTCAGAAATAAAAAGTAGGGAATCTGAGGAAAATGTAGACAAAAACCATTTTCCCCTTATCTTTCAAGAGGAAACCCGAAAGGAAATACCTAGGAATGAGAAAGAAACCCCTAGAGATTAGTCAATGGAAGTGGAAAATACCATGTCCATGAAACAAAAATCTTTGGAGGAACCAACTCGATACTAAAACTTGAAGGAGCTACTAGCTAACATGACATTGACTATGGAGAGAGAGGAACCTTAGGGTATCTTATATCTCGATGAGGAAACCATGTTGGAATTTATGCCGACTTGGGTGAGGATGGAAGCACAACCGATCCCTCTATAGAAACTTCACTTCTTTCATTTATATGGGAAGTGGAACCAATCTATTATTTCCTAGTTATTGATGATCAACGCAGGTCATAAGGGATCGCCACAACTTCATAAGGAAAAATAACAAGTCACAAATGACTATAATAAAAAACGACACAAGACCTCTCATGAACCCCTCAAAGTCTTAGCTGAGTTCATATTTAATTCTAGTTAAATCAAATATATTATAGAGTATTTTCTAAAAATATCCCATTTAAATAAATGAAGATTGTCTTGTGGAATCTTAGAGGCTTTAAAAATCAAGGAAAGATGAGATACCTAAAAGCTATGATCGTGAAGGAAAAACCAGACATAGTAATATTGCATGAAACCAACGTTAGCATCTCCACTTTGACCTCTATCATGTCAAGATGTTGGGAGGACTATAAGGTCATGGTCTTTGACTCAAGAGGTTGTACAAGTGGAATAGTTGTGATATGGGACACTTGATGGGTCAAATTTATGACAATATGGATACACCAAATGTGTTATCAGGGTGCTTTCACTGTGTGGGGTCTAAGGATAATTTATGGCTATTAGTAGTTTATGGCCCCATAGTCCCACGATGGAAAGAGGGGTTCCTATATAATATAATAATTTTGCATCAACTTATCCATAGGATAGGATTGTTAGGATTATTACTTAGGGGGTACTTCAACTTGATCAGAAATTTTGAGGAGAAAAAGGGTGGGATAAGGAGATTGGATATGATGTAATTTTTGTTCTGAGACCTAATTGAGGAACTCAACTTAGTAGATATTGACATAATAACTGGAGTGTTTACCTATAATAAAAGGAGAGGAGGAAACCATCAAATTGTGAGCAAGATGGATATATTTCTATGAACTTAATTTTTCTAAGCTTACAGTCAAATCACAAGCCTATTATGCTAGAAGTCAATTTCAAGAGGTGTCTTTAGAACAAACCATTTTGATTTGAACATATTTCGTTCCAGTTCCAAGGCTTCCTTCCCAAGGTGAAAGAGTGGTGGAAGGAAATCTAGGTACAAGAGTCATATTATATATAAACATTGAATCTCAAATTGAAGCAATTAAAGCTTTGTACCAAATAGTGGAATGAGGAGGCCTTTGGGGATGTATTCCATGAAAAAATAATTATGGAGCTACAAATGGAGGAAATCTAGGTAGAGCCAAGGGAGGACTAAATCACTTGAGGAATAAGAAAGTTGAGTCTTGTTGGATCTAGAAGCCCGATGAAAGAAAGAAGAGACACATTGGAAAAACAAAATCCCAAGTCCAATGCCTCAAGGTAGGGGAGAATAATACTAGCTTTTTTTGACAATGATCTTATTAAGCATTAACATCATAACCATATAGACTCTCTAAACTTCAAGTAGGGTTCAAAATTGGTGGAGCTTGAGGAAATCAATGGGTATTTGTTCTCATATTATCAAAAACTACTTATGGAGGATCAATAATAAGGAAGGGATGTTATAGACATAATCATATAGAAGATCCCCAAAATCATCACCTATGAGCAGAATATAACCCCCATTTGGGAAATGTATTTGCAATAGGTGGAGGAGGTTGTTAAAGAGATACCTAGTAACAAGGCTCTAAGCTTGAATGGGTTCATTATGGACTTCTTTAAGGCTTGTTGGCCTTTATTGAACCATGAGGTGCATGTAGTTATGGGGGAATCACACCGTGCTAGGAAGGTTTGGTTGGGTCTCAACATCACCTTCATAACCCTAATACACAAATCCAATGAGTCCAAGTATAATATTTATTTCTCACCCATTTCACTCTACAATGTGATTTATATGCTCTACCCTTGTGATGGAAAAAATGAAATGTGTTATTGTAGTGTTAATCATGCCATTTTCACAAGAAATTTTAAGGTGGACAATTTATACGACATATGTTTTTTTAGCTTTGTGTAATTAATCGTGATGAATGCACTATGCTAGACGAAATGATGTACACATTAAATTTTGCAAGACTTATTCTTGATTTTATTTACTTCACAAGGTGGTATGAGTCAAGTGCATTTTCAAATAGGAGTTGGTACACTTCTTACAAACCCTGCAAAAAATAGGAGTTTGTAGACTTCTTGCAACCTCTATAGACTTCTTACTTCACAAGGTGGTATGAGTCAAGTGTGATTTCAAACATGTGTTGGCAGACTTCTTGTAGTAGCTGCATAAAATCTTGTATCAGTTTTTGATGCTCAGACTAAGCATAATTTGCATTCTCTACATGTATGTTTTGTTTTATCTTAAATTCAAGTTTAGTCTTTTGTTATGCATACCAAAATTCTAAGTAATATTGGAGGAATATTCTCAGTTTGTTGATTAAATTGGTTTACATAGAGTATTTGTAGTTTCCACATGTGATGCCTATATATTCAAATTTTTTAAATATGTTGTGGAAATATCTTTAGTAGTTGTAAACATTGATCAAATTTAGATAAATAAAGGCTTGAAATTGGTTAATATCTTTAATATATGTATTATTTCTAAGGCATACAAAACCTGTGAACTCAATTTTCTAGGACACAAGTGGAGAATATTTTTATGTCGTAACAGAAGATTTTGTTAGGGTATGGTCTTTTCATTTTGGAAAAGAAGGTGAATGTGTGCATGAACTAAGCTACATTGAAAATAAATTCCATTCACGTGTCTTTCATCAAAGCTATCCAAAAATTTTGGTAATTGGATGTCAAGTATTGTTTTTCCTTTAAACATTACAAGATGGTTCAATTATCCCCTCTCAAATAATTCCCATTGACCGACTTGGCAGATAGGTTTTCTTAAGATATTAGCAACAAATTTTATATGTTTCTGCATATTTCTAATGATCAAGGGACCTGCATGATAGGCTTTCTTGAGATCTTAGTAGCATAATTGATATATTGTTGTAACTTTCTAATACCATTGTCCTCTTAAACTTTGAAGATAAACAATTCATCCTTTCCCTAAATCATGCTTGGATTTTTCATTTTGTCTTCTATTTTTGTGACATAATGGACTTATAATTTTGTTTTCCTCCAAATCATAGCATTTCTTTTGCCTCAGTACACTAGTTTCTAGATGATAGCCATCTAGCACATGCTACTAATTTCATTGATTGGGCTGCTTTGGTACCTTCTTAGCGCATGCAAGCATTTGAGTTATTATTTATTATTATTATTATTATTTCATTTTTTATAATGTAGTTTCGGTGTAGGATTGTCATTATAAGTTGATTACATCCAAGCATTTACTCAATGGAAATTTTGTGTTAAAGAGTGGTGGCTTCGAAATCTTGTGTTTGATAGGTCAAATAATTCTAACATATTGTTATTTGTTACAACCAAGCTATTCATTAAGAACGTTTACTAGTCATTTAGGAATTGTTATGTCTCTTGATTTCCATCGAAACACTGATTTTCTTTACTCTTGTCATGGAGAAAATGAAATGAATTATTGTAGTATTAATCAACACATTTGCACAAGAAATGTTAAGGTGGACAATTTATAAAGTATAATCTTTTTAACTGTGTAATTAATTGCGATGAATGTATTATGCTAGATAAGATATTGTACACATTAAATTATGAAAGACTTATTCTTGATTTCACTTACTTCACAGGGTAGTATGAGTCAAGTGCAATTTCAAATAGGATTTGGCAGACTTCTTGCAGCCAATGCAGAAAATGTTGTATCAATTGTTTATGTTGAGGCTGAGCACAATTTGCATTCTTTACAGGTATGTTTTGTGTTATATTGCATTCACACTCAATTATTTGTTATCCACACTAAACTTATAAGCAATATTGGATGACGGTTATGAGTTTGTTGATTCTCTTAGTTTTGCTGAAATTGGTTTACTTAATGTATCTGTATTTTCCACATGTGATGCCTGTATATTCTAATTTTTTTAATATTTTCTGGAAATATCTTTAGTCGTTGTAAACATTTATCAAATTTAGATAAAGAAAGTGTTTTAAATGGTTAGTATCTTTAATATATTTATTATTTCAGAGGCATACAAAGCCTGTGCACTTAGTTTTTTCGGATACAAATGGAGAATATTTTATTGTTGTAAGTGAAGATTATGTTAGGGTGTGGTTCTTTTCGTTCTGGAAAGTTAGGTGAATGTGTACATGAAATAAGTTGTAGTAGAAATAAATTCCATTAATGTGTATTCCTTCCAAGCTATTGAAAGGTTTTGGTAATTAGATGTTATCAAGTTAGTTACATTCAATATTTGACTTCAAAACCTTTACTTATTTAATATGTATTTTTTTCTTTGTAAGAGTTGTTAACATTTGGTAATTGGATGCTATCAGGTTAGTCACATTCGATATTTGACTTCTAAACTATTACTTATTAATATGCACTCTTTCCTTGTAAGAGTTGGTAATGATAGATGTTGTGATTGGGATATGTGATATGCTTATCTTTATTGTGTTTGATTACAGTTATTGGAGCTATGGAATATGGAAGAAAACATGAGTATGACCCTTGCTGCACATGATACCCAAATAAGAATTGGAGAAAAAGGAGAATAATAACACTCGAGTGACAAATGCAAAAAGAGAGAGAGAAGAGAACCTGTCTATTGATACCCTTAAAGCCAATATCCCACATCCAGAGTGATGGTAAATCCTTTAGAGTTGGTGAATTCACCTGCAATGCCTTAGCAACACAATGATAATGTTTTGAAGTGATAAAAAAACATTTCATGTGTAAATTGTAGTCAAACCAATATCTAGTTGGAAACTCATGTTGTAATACTTGACATTTCATATAATATAATTTATGTGGTTGAAGTTATTTATAGTTGTATTTGATCTTATTTAGTATTGTAAATAACATATGTAACTTTTCGTTTTCATATTACACGAACATGCACATTGTATGACATTTTTTTTTTAAAATTTTAGTTGCAAAATAATACGAATTAATTTATGTTGATTAATGATGAACATATAAAATCAATCTAAAACTACTAAATTAGTAATTTATATTGATTAATTGTGAACACAAATAAAATGAATATACAACGACTAAATTAGTCATTTATAATGATTATTAATGAATGCAAATGAATTGAATATAAACTACTAAATCAATCATTTATATAATGAATATGAAACTACTAAAAAAAATATAGATGATAAATTTATGATTACAAATTATGATTAAATTTTGCATATATATGACTATTAGTAGCTAACTTACATTATCTTATAATCCAAAAATTTAGTCATATTTGTTTGGTCACTAATTGGTTTCAAATAATGACTAAAATTTACAGATATATGACTATTAGTAGCTAATTTATAGTATCTTATAACGCAACCAACATTCTGGTCATATTTATTTGGTCATTAATTGGTTTTCTCAGGTGACCATGTAGTAGTATATTTCGTTGTTTATTTGGTCATTAATTGTGGTAATTATTGATTAAATCAATGACTAAATTAATGACAAAATTTATGACTAAATATACTACTAGATGATAAAATTGAGACGAGCAATTAATGATTAAGCTAAATATGACTAAAAGTTGGTCACGTTATAAGATACTCTATATTATCCATTGTTGGTCACCGACTGAAAAATGGTCATTTATATGCAATTTTAGTCATTTTTTTAGTAATTAATTAGCTATTTTGTACAAGTGCACTGATGGAATGACAACTCCAAAAATTATCCTATTTCTCATTTCAAAATTATTTATTAGAAACTGACAACTATAGAAAATAAATAATACTCAACCAGGTGAATTCTATCACATCAAGGATCATTCAACAAATTGAAAATTATAAATATGATTTCTAGATATTAGAAATTATTTTTGAATTTATGAAAAAGCAGAGGTATTCAACATTTGTGAAATTTGGTTTAAATTGAAAAATCATGGAGAATTAATATATATTCAATGGATGTTTACCATGAGGAAAGTGTTACAGTGCTTGGCAAGGCAAGGAGTAATAAATATGATGTTTTCATTGGGTTAATTTTATAAATTATTAAATTATTATTTCAACATTTGTGGGAAAATTAAAGGATGAAATGTCTCTTTTAATCTTTAACATTTCATTTACTTTAATATCAAATTAAGATTTGAATAACAAATATAGAAAAATATTATCAATTTAAACTCTTATGGGTGAAACATTTTGTCACCTTATTTACATGTTGTTACATCAATACCTTGTTTAGGTATCATGTAAATATAATAAACCAATGAAGCCTAATTTAGATATGGGAGTCATGAAATCTTATCTACATTGTTGCAGTGTGAGTAGTGTTAGAGTCGGTCTAGTAGCCCTCCACCAGAGATCAAAGCTCTTTGCATTCATAATTAGGTGTCCCATCACTGTGATCATGTTGCACTCCATTAGGCATGCCATAACTCTGCTAGAGGAGCTTGTCTCTTTTATCCGCCTCTTGTTTGGCACTGCTGGTTCAGGTTTGTTTGAGTGAATAAAGTCTTCAAAGAGTCATTTGTCTTGTTTTAAATTTCCAGGTCTTAGGTATAGGGTTGAGTCAAATTTTGTCTTGAGAGGTCATAAAGGACCAGCAGGCTAGAGGGATGTCCTTCATAAAGCATCATTTCAACAATTTTCACTATTGTACAGCTAAAATTCCACCTTGTTTTCAAAACTCTATTTTTGAAAAACAAAGGTCATTTTCTGATTTTTTGTAAAAATTCTCAAATTTTCAAACTCTCCAAATGTCAACATGCAGCCTTGGTCTCCTTTGCCAAAACACCTTAGAAGCTATCCCTGCAAAAATTTTCAGAAGAAACCATCAGTTCCACCAATTTTTCAAAGAAAAGAAAACTCAAGTTAGAGCCAATTAAATTCAAAAAGTGTCAACACTCAAAACATTATAAAGTGGGTTTTTGGGAAAATGTAAATTTAAAAGAAGCATATAAAAGCACATCAATCTTCATTTGCAACTCATTTTCCTCTCACAAGCTAAGCGCAGCCTTGCAAAGGCGATTTTATGAGTTCTTGAGCATAGTGGGCAGTTTTGGTAGTGCACTACGCATTGGGAAGGGTGTGCTACGCGTTGGGGGTGCGCTACGCGTCAAGAAGGTTTTCGCAGTGAAATTTTACAAGGGCACAACGTGTTAGGGGGCGCTACGCGTTGGGTTTTTCGCCCTGTAACTTGCAGCAAACACACAAAAAACCTCTCTTAGCTCGAGGAAGATACAAGTAAGCTCTTTTCCATGGTTGTTTTGTCGTTTTTTGCAAAATGAATGTAAAAGAAATATGACAAATATGCCATGAAGTTTGAAAGAAAAAACCCTAATGTTGGTGTGTAAATTGAAAGACCAAGTTTGCTAGGGTTTCAAAGTGATATGCTGCCCAAGGTTTTCCCATTTTCATCCTCCTTTTTCCCACATATTCATCAGAATTTCTTTTCAAATTTCCCATAAAATTCCATAATATTCCTCCATAAAATCCCAAACCCTACTTAGCCCCAAAACTTACTTCACCCCAAACCCTACATTATCATAATTTCCTATGTCCTTTCCCTTCCATAAATTCCTCGTTATTTTCATTTCCCCTGATTCCCTCATGTTTCCCTTCCCCTAACAATTCCCTTGTCTTTATGTCCCCTTGGTAACAACATTTGAAAAATTCAAACAGCAATCAATTGTGTGCACAGTCAACATATACAGTCCAACTATCCTGTCTTCAAAACCATGTTAGAAACCGAATCAGATTATGAGCAGAGTGATTCCAGTGGACCAACACCGGAGGAAGAAGTGCCTAGGAGGCATCACAAGGGTGGTAAAGGTGGTAGGCATGTTAGAGAGGAGCCCACTTCCTTGGCTTATTTGCAAGCTTGTCCACTTGCAATGTCCTGTTTTCGATACCAATCATGTTTTGAGGATTGTGAGAGGATCTCACAAATTCAACATCACAGGGAATTAGTCCGCTTGTTTGTCCTACAGTTGCACAATGGTCATGTGAACCTTGCAGGAGTGGATTTCACACTATCACCCGAGGTTGTTGCTCAAGCCACTGGGATACCAAATGTTGGGGAAGAGTGGACCAAGCGCAAGCTACTAGGCAAATTTCATTATCAACCATACATCAAACCCGGATTCATGAAGAACCTTACTTTTGTTTTTCCTTTCAGATTCCTAAGGGAGGAGTATGCACCCTTGATGAGGCTTATTATGCGTTATTTTACTTGTGAAGGCTGATTTTCACATTTATATTCGTACAATATCCGTTTTCTGATGCATTTTACCCGGGTACGAATGATGAACATTCCATTTTTCATGTGCCGGAATATAGAGAAGATGGTGCCCGTAGTGCAAAGGAAGAACCCCGCACATCAACTCAAAAGTATATATCATTATGCACTGATCGAGATCATAGTGATGCATCAGTTGACACAACAAGGTATTCCATGGGAGGATTTCATTTCTCGCGACTTCTTCACAGTGCCACACCCACCTCCTGAGATTGTCCATGATGAGGGGCCTTCACAACAGTTTGACATTCATGAGGGGCCTTCACAGCAGTCGGACATTCATGAGACTGAGCATGTTGATGCTCCAACATATGTAACATATCAGAAAGGCTGCAGAGCCTTATTTGAAGTTGCACGACGAGTACTATCTCCACCCGCGGTGGAAGGGGTCCCGTTGACTTCATCGACACAGCGAGTACTATCTCCACATCATGTGGAAAGGGTCTCGCCATCTTCTTTAGCATAGGTACAGGTTCATGACAGGGGAAAGAGACCCCTGATTGATGAGGGTCCTTGAAGAGGTCAGGATACAAATGTCATTGATATTGGTGCTAGCTCTCCTGCCTTAGAGCTCAAGGAGATCATCCGAGAGCAAAGGGCCGAGAATGAGTCTCTGCACAAGAAATTGCAGATGGAAAAATGGGTGATTAACTATTTAGAGTAGTGCAACAAACCGTTGGAAGATGAGCACGAGCTTTATGAGCAGCAGAAGATTCGTGAAGACCGGGAATTGGCCCGTAGGAGACCCGGTGATTTGACACCTATAGATCGGGAATCTATGCTCATTCGGGTGAACACTCACTTGGAAAAGTTGTTGGCCAAAGCCAATAAAGATAAAGATATGCTCTGCCACATGAAAAATCATTATTGGGCCCGCATGCATGTGTGCAAGGCAAAAATTAAGGTTCTCAAGAGACGATTGGCCAAGGCACTAAAACGAAGGAAAAGGCCCGATCCACTTCAGATTTTGGCTAAAGCCACCTTGAGGGAGCATGGCACTCAATGATACACCCCCAGCTCAAAATTCATAAAATTTGGAGCAATTTTGGTCATTTTTGAAATTTTTTGCCAAAAATAGGTTTTTTCCCTTAACGCATAGCGCACCGCGTGCTACCCTTAAGTTGGGGAGGTCCATTTTAGGAAAGGTTTGCATTTTTGGATTTGTCATGACAAAATACAATTTCTAAACCACGACCAAGAAGTTTCATGGAGATTTGAGCCCCCAAAAGGTCAAAAAACAAGCAAAACATGACCTTCTACCACTTTTTGGACACACAGGAAGCAGTCTTGGCAGATTGCAACTTTTGAGGGGCAAATGACCCCCACATTGAAAAATTCCACTTGGGCTGGAAAGTAGACATCTAGACCTTTCAAACAAGACCATGTGTGTCTCATTTGGATGCCATAAAGTGCCTCAAAACTGGCCTGAAAGGTGCGCTACCCGTAGAGAAATGACGCGCTATGCGTTGGGGAAATTGGCCAGTTTTGCATCTTCAGCTCAGGAAAACGCAACATTGACCAGTTTAACCCTTTTGGTGGGATTTTCATCCTGTTTGATGTAATTATGTAATTTCATGATTCACATGGAACTTTTTACATATTCTAGAAGATTCATTCATAAAATGGCAAAAAATTAATGAATGAATTGGTTTCCAAGTTTATAGAGGCAAGTTGTTTTGATTGCCTAGTTTGTAGTGCTCAGTTTAGAATCTGTTGAAACAGCTCCTAGAAGGAGGAGCTCGACCCCTAGAGGTTAGGGAATGGTTTGGCTTGGTATATATATGTAAATTTTCATTCAGTAGCAGTGGTTGGACTCTTGGGAATAGCTTGAGACTATATTGTACATATTTTACTAGCATTTTTTGGCAAAGGAAAGACCACGCTTTTGTAACACTACTTGGGATCCATGTGGCTTTCTGTCTTGATCGTGTGTTTCTTTCAGTTCTTGTAAGTTATGTATGTGCATAATTATCTTTATTAAATCTTCTCTTATTAATCAAATGAAGTGTTAAGGTAGAATCCATGAAACTGCCATGCTTTGCCTTTAAATTTGTTTAATATTCTATGTTTTCTTCAGTTTAAGGAGAATCCTTGAGACCTCTTGCTCTCCTTAGCCTGTCACTGGTCTGATATATCCATATCACCTGCTTTAAGGCACCAAAACAATTTCCTATCTTGCCCCAGGTGGACCTCTGCAAAAACTGTGCCTCGTCCCCACACCCAAAATTGGCTTTCCCTTGATTTCAACCAAATCATAAAAAATCAATCCTAAACACTTTGTATTTAATACCTAGCCTAAAATCAGTCATCAATTCGGTCATCTTGAGCCTTTTCGATTATCTTTTGCCAACTTTGACCCAGAGAGAACCCTCTCCTGTCCTCGTAGGGCTAGCTACGAGGCTGAGCGTGGTTTGATGTGGCCTTGAGTCTTGCCTTATTTCAGCCTAAGGCGGATTTGAGCGCTAACATAGTGGCGAATCCACTGGGGAAGAACTTGTTTGCTTGTTAGTGTTATTTGATTTATAGCTACAGAAGGAGTCTGAAGTCACGCCTGGTAGCCTTCGAACTACACATTTCTCTACGAGTGCATAGTAGATAAATGTTGCTTCAATCGATATCCGGTGTAGCTTGTAATTGTAACACTTAACTTATAAATTCCCCCAGTACGTGTATCAAGTCCAGATCTGATTGTTGATGGTGAACAACGGTCAGACATCATAAGGCTGAAATCATTCACCTAGCGACTCCATTCACTGAAAAATCCAGAAATCGATGCTTCATGGTGACTTCACTGCATGGATATCAGTAGCTGTGAGATTTTTAAGATGGACCGAATCATGAGAAGATATGCTCCCATGAGCCGAGATCACATTCTAGTTTTTCCGAATAAGATGCCCAAGATAGATTGGTCAAGGAATCTGCCTACGTTTAACAATGATGGTAAGAAAGATGCTTCTCTACATCTCGTTAGATTTCATATGCATATTCGCAAGTTGAAAGTGGATTTTCCTAAAGATTGCTTGATGAAGATATTCTTGGCCACTCTAGAAGGTGAAGCCCAATCTTGGTATGAAAATTTTCCGCTAGCCTGTATTTATTGTTTAAATGATTTTCATGCCCTGTTCATTGAAAGATATCAAGCATCTTATCCATCATTAAATTTAGTTCATGACTGTTGCAAGCATGCCTATAGTTTTATTGAAAGCCTTGAGAAATATTATGAAGATGATAATTTTATGGATGATGAGATCATGGAGGATCTGTATGAGAATCCATTTCAGCAACATGAAGAAAACCTAGAGGATTCCCATCAAGATGCGTAGGAAACTTTGCAGTCGGATCAAGATCTTAGCACCATGGGAACTGATGAAAGAGAGGGTTTTATTCCAAGTCTGTCCATAGAAGAAGACAACATGCATGAAAGTCAAGTTTCAATTTAAGAACGTGATAAAGTCAAGTCAGCCATTTCAAATCTAGATTCAGATCGTGATGATGAAGACAACCTTGTTCTGAATCCCATGAAGGAGAGTTCTGTTGTTGAGATCATCTGGAATGAAGAAGATAAATTTATTGACCAAAGCCTTCATGAGGAGGTAATCTGGTCATTTCATGGACAACAAGATGGGATCTTTGTTCAGGTAAGTGAGAAATCTTCTTTTGATAACTCAGTGGTAAATGATAATTTGATTACCATGTCATATGAAGACAATCACTGTTTGAGCAAAAGAAAACAAAAGGTATTGTCTCCTTTGTTTAAAGATGAGATAGATCTACTTCTGAAAGGTCTTGTTTTAGCCGAAGCTACAACATATTTGCAGGGCACACATGGTCAAGAAAGTGTTGGTGAAATATCTTCCTCTTTTGAGAATGATGACGGTCTTGTAATCATTTTTATAGATCAACAAATAGATAATATTTTCTTTCACAAAGATGATAAGGCTGTCATGTTTGATAATCTCGAAGATTGTTTTTTGTTTAAGAATGCCCTACAACACATTCACACCACAGAAGATCAAAACATTCAGGATTTCCATTCAGATTCCTCTTCATATGTTTCATGTGCTGAAATGCTTTTCCAAGAGGAGATCTGCTCATCTACCTGTTCAGATTTTTTTGAAGCCCATGAGCATACTTTTACCGAAACACATGATGAAGGCAAATCATAATTTGAAACAAAGGACACCTTGATCTTTCAGCAGGAGGTGGCAATGGAAAATCTTCATGTTTTTTACGATCCTCTAGCAAGTTTGTTGTAGCTAGCAGTGAAAGTGTTTATTACAGTGTTTTGTTGCAGCCATGGTCAACTATGTTTTTGGATGCCTAGTGATAGGTTTGTACTGTTGACCAGAAGATCTGATAAGAAGAATCAGTCAAGAAGCCACCTTCTTGATTGGTTGCATTGGCATTTTGATATAGTTTGATGGTATATTGTCTTGTAAGGAACACAGGTGGTTGTCATCATGATTTCAAATCTTGATGGACTGCTACGCTTCAATAAGCTTTGTAATTTCTTGTTTTAGTTAAGTCAATCATGAGTCATTTGTGAGTCAGTTTTCAGTCATTTAGGTTTCATAAATTGAGTCAGTTTGAATCAAGTTTCAATCAACAAATGAGTCAAAGTCTTGTATTGTTTGTCAAATAATGACTCCATCACCCAATGGATGAAGGCACTGTATAGCTCTTCCAAAAATTTGCCATTCTTGGCATCTCCAAGGAGCTACCATCCCCATTGGAGCCAATGTTAGAGTCGGTCTAGTAGCCCTCCACCAGAGATCAAATCTCTTTGCATTTCATAATTAGGTGTCCCATCAGTGTGATCATGTTGCACTCCGTTAGGCATGCCATAACTCTGCTAGAGGAGCTTATGTCTTTTATCCCCCTCTTGTTTAGCATTGCTGGTTCAGGTTTGTTTGAGTGAATAAAGTCTTCAAAGAGTCATTTGTCTTGTTTTAAATTTACAGGTATTAGGTCTAGGGTTGAGTTAAATTTTGTCTTGAGAGGTCATAAAGGACCAGCAGGCTAGAGGGATGTCCTTCATAAAGCATCATTTCAACAATTTTCACTATTGTACAGCTAAAATTCCACCTTGTTTTCAAAACTCTGTTTTTGAAAAACAAAGGTCATTTTCTCATTTTTTGTAAAAATTCTCAAATTTTCAAACTCTCCAAATGTCAACATGCAGCCTTGGTCTCCTTTGCCAAAACACCTTAGAAGCTATCCCTGCAAAATATTTCAGAAGAAACCATGAGTTCCACCAATTTTTCAAAGAAAAGAAAACAAAAGTCAGAGCCAATTAAATTAAGAAAGTGTCAACACTCAAAACATTATAAAGTGGGTTTTTGGGCAAATGTAAATTTAAAAGAAGCCTATAAAAGCACATAAATATTCATTTGCAACTCATTTGCCTCTCACAAGCTAAGTGCAACCTTGCAAAGGCGATTTTATGAGTTCTTGAGGAAAGTGGGCAGTTTTGGTAGCGCGCGTTGGGAAGGGCGCGCTACGCGTTGGGGGCACACTACGCATTGGGGGCACGCTACACGTCAGGAAGGTTTTCGCAATGCAATTTTACAAGGGCGCTACGCGTTGAAGGGGCGCTACGCATTGGGCAGGGCGAGCTACGCGTTGGGTTTTTCGCCCTGTAACTTGCAGCAAACACACAAAAAACCTCTCTTACCTCGAGCAAGATACAAGTAAGCTCTTTTCCATGGTTGTTTTGTTGTTTTTTGCAAAATGAATGTAAAATAAATATGACAAATATGCCATGAAATTTGAAAGAAAAAAACCCTAATGTTGGTGTGTAAATTGAAAGACAAAGTTTGCTAGGGTTTCAAAGTGATATGTTGCCCAAGGTTTTCCCATTTACATCCTCCTTTTTCCCACATATTCATCAGCATTTCTTTTCAAATTTCCCATAAAATTCCATAATATTCCTCCATAAAATCACAAACCCTACTTAGCCCCAAAACTTACTTCACCCCAAACCCTACACTATCATAATTTCCTATGTCCTTTCCCTTCCATAAATTCCTCGTTATTTTCATTTCCCCTGATATCCTCATGTTTCCCTTCCCCTAACAATTCCCTTGTCCTTATATCCCCTTGGTAACAGCATTTGCAAAATTCAAACAACAATCGATTGTGTGCATAGTCAACATATACAGTTCATCCATCCTGTCTTCAAAACCATGTCAGAAACCGAATCAGATTATGAGAAGAGTGATTATAGTGGATCAACACCAGAGGACGAAGTGCCTAGGAGGCATCACAAGGGTGGTAAAGGTGGTCAGCATGTTAGAGAGGAGCCCACTTCCTTGGCTTATTTGCAAGCTTGTCCACTTGCAATGTCCTGTTTTCGATACCAATCATGTTTTGAGTATTGTGAGAGGATCCCACAAATTCAACATCACAAGGAATTAGTCCGCTTGTTTGTCCTACATTTGCACAATGATCATGTGAACCTTGTAGGAGTGGATTTCACACTATCACCCAAGGTTGTTGCTCAAGCCACCGGGATACCAAATGTTGGGGAAGAGTGGACCAAGCACAAGCTACTAGGAAAATTTCATTACCAAACATACATCAAACCTAGATTCATGAGGAACCTTACTACTGTTTTTCCTTTCAGATTCCTAAGGGAGGAGTATGCACCCTTGATGAGGCTTATTATGCACTATTTTACTTGTGAGGGCCGATTTTCATGTTTATATTCGTACCATATTCGTTTTTTGATGCATTTTACCCGGGTACGAATGATGAACATTCCATTTTTCATGTGCCGGAATATAGAGAAGATGGTGGCCGTAGTGCAAAGGAAGAACCCCGCACAGCAACTCAAAAGTATATATCATTATGCACTGATCGAGATCATAGTGATGCATCAGTTGGCACAACAAGGTATTCCATGGGAGGATTTCATTTCTCGCGACTTATTCACAGTGCGACACCCACCTTCTGAGATTGGCCATGATGAGGGGCCTTCACAGAAGTTTGAAATTCATGAGGGGCCTTCACAGCGGTCGGACATTCATGAGACCGAGCATGTTGATGCTCCAACATATGTAACATATCAGATAGGCCCCAGAGCCCTATTTGCTGCTCAACGACGAGTACTATCTCCACCCGGGGTGGAAGGGGTCTCGTTGACTTCATCGACACAACGAGTACTATCTCCACATCATTTTGAAAGGGTCTCGCCATCTTCTTTAGCACAGGTACAGATTCAGGACAGGGGCAAGAGACCCATGATTGATGAGGGTCCTCGAAGAGGTCAGGACACAGATGTCATTGATATTGATGCTAGCTCTCCTGCCTCAGAGATCAAGGAGATCATCCGAGAGCAAAGGGCCGAGAATGAGTCGCTGCACAAGAAATTGCAGATGGAAAAATGGGTGATTAACTATTTAGAGTAGCACAAAAAGCAGTTGGAAGATGAGCACAAGCTTTATGAGCAGCGAAGGATTCATGAAGACCAGGAATTGACCCGTAGGAGACCCGGTGATTTGACACCTATAGATTGGGAATCTATGCTCATTCGGGTGAACAATCACTTGGAAAATTTGTTGGCGAAAGCTAATAGAGACAAATATATGCTCCGCCAAATGAAAAATCATTATTGGGCCCGCATGCATGTGTGCAAGGCAAAAATGAAGGTTCTCAAGAGACGATTGGCCAAGGCACTAAAACGGAGGAACAGGACTGATCCACTTCATATTTTGGCTGAAGCAACCTTGAGGGAGCATGGCACTCAATGATACACCCCTAGCTCAAAATTCATAAAATTTGGAGCAATTTTGGTCATTTTTGATTTTTTTTGTCAAAAACAGGTTTTGGCCCTCAACGCGTAGCGCGCCGCGCGCTACCCTTAAGTTGGGGAGGTCCATTTCAGGAACGGTTTGCATTTTTGGATTTTTCATGGCAAAATCCACTTGCTCAACCATGGCCAAGAAGTTTCATGGAGATTTGAGCCCCCAAAAGGTCAAAAAACAAGCAAAAAATGACTTTCTGCCACTTTTTGTTGGACACACAAGAAGCGGTCTTGGGAGATTGCAATTTTGGAGGGGAAAATGGCCACCAAATTGAAAAACCCCACTTGGGATGGAAGGTAGACTTCCTCACCTTTCCAATA
Source organism: Pinus taeda (assembly GCA_000404065.3). Classification (NCBI taxonomy): domain Eukaryota; kingdom Viridiplantae; phylum Streptophyta; class Pinopsida; order Pinales; family Pinaceae; genus Pinus; species Pinus taeda. The sequence continues at coordinate 19,716 of APFE031521126.1, forward strand.
GGCCCACTTGTGTCTTATTTGGATGCCGGAAAGTGCCTCAAAACTGCTGTGAAAGGCGCACTACGCGTAGAGAAATGATGCTCTACGCGTTGGGGAAATTGGCCAGTTTTGCATCTTCAGCTCAGGAAAACGCAACATTGACTAGTTTTGACCTTTTGGTGGGATTTTTCATCCTATTTGATGTAATTGATGTAATTTCATGATTGACATGGCACTTTTTACCTATTCTAGAAAATTCATTCATAAAATGGCAAAAAAATAATGAATGAATTGGTTTCCAAGTTTATAGAGGCAAGTTGTTTTGATTGCCTAGTTTGTAGTGCTCAGTTTAGAAATTGTTGAAACAGCTCCTAGAAGGAGGAGATCGACCCCTAGAGGTTAGGGAATGGTTTGGATTGATCTATATATGTAATTTTTCATTCAGTAGCAGAGGTTGGACTCTTGGGAATAGCTTGAGACTATATTGTACATATTTTACCAGCATTTTTGGCAAAGCAAAGACCAGGGTTTTGCAGCACTACTTGGGATCCATGCGGCTTTATGTCTTGATGGTGTGTTTCTTTCAGTTCTTGTAAGCTATGTATGTGCGTAATTATATTTATTAAATCTTCTCTTATTAAGCAAATGAAGTGTTAAGGTAGAATCCATGAAACTGCCATGCTTTGCCTTTAAATTTGTTTAATATTCTATGTTTTCTTCAGTTTAAGGAGAATACTTGAGACCCCTTGCTCTCCTTAGCCTCTCACCAGTCTGATCTATCCATCTCACCTGCTTTAAGGCATCAAAACAATTGCCTATCTTGCCGCAAGTGGACCTTTGCAAAAACTGTGCCTCATCCCCCATCGAAAATTGCCTTTCCCTTGATTTCAACAAAATCATAAAAAATCAATCCTAAACTCTTTGTATTTAATACCTAGCCTAAAATCAGTCATCAATTCGATCATCTCGTGCCTTTTTGATTATATTTTTCCAAGTTTGACCTTGAGAGAGAGCCCTCCCTTGTCCTCGTAGGGCTAGCTATGAGGCTGAGCGTGGTTTTATGTGGCCTTGAGTCTTGCCTTATTTCATCTTAAGGCGGATTTGAGCGCTAACAGGTAGGAATCCTAAATAATAAATGATGATATTAATTAGATCCTTTTGGGATTCAACTGCATTAAGTAAGTAATTCACGTATGACCATTTCCATGAGAGGTAGTCATAATTGACTAATTTCTCATGATTTTTGAATAGTTCACTTAGCACTCATTGCATCGGGTGATGGTCACAGGGGTGAAGAAGTGAGATTGAAGCTAGTGAAATGTGGAGAATGAATCACATAGCATCAATCATCACTTCCGGTTACAACTCCATTTGCAAAACCTTAGCAAGTATTGTGCCTCATGAACCATTCAAGTAGAGATCCCTTGACTCTTTTTGAATTTAAGTATGGGGGTTTTACGCAGTGCATTATATTAGATCCTTTTGGGATTCAACTGCGTTAAGTAAGTCATTCACGTATGACCATTTCCATGAGAGGTAGTCGTAACTTACTAATTTCTAATGATTTTTGAATAGTTCACTTAGCACTCATTGCATCGGGTGATGCTCACAGGGGTGAAGAAGTGGGATTGAAACTAGTGAAATGTGGAGAACGAATCACATAGCATCAATCATCACTTCCAGTTACAACCCCATTTGCAAAACCTTAGCAAGTATTGTGCCTCATGAACCATTCAAGTAGAAATCCCTTGACTCTTTTTGAATTGAAGTATGGGGGTTTTACGTAGCGCATTATATTAGATCCTTTTGGGATTCAACTGCGTTAAGTAAGTCATTCACGTATGACCATTTCCATGAGAGGTAGTCGCAACTGACTAATTTCTCATGATTTTTGAATAGTTCACTTAGCACTCATTGCATCGGGTGATGCTCACAGGGGTGAAGAAGTGGGATTGAAACTAGTGAAATGTGGAGAACGAATCACATAGCATCAATCATCACTTCCGGTTACAACCCCAATTGCAAAAGCTTAGCAAGTATTGTGCCTCATGAACCATTCAAGTAGAGATCACTTGACTCTTTTTGAATTTAAGTATGGGGGTTTTACGCAGTGCATTATATTAGATCCTTTTGGGATTCAACTGTGTTAAGTAAGTCATTCACGTATGACCATTTCCATGAGATGTAGTCGTAACTGACTAATTTCTCATGATTTTTGAATAGTTCACTTAGCACTCATTGCATCAGGTGATGCTCATAGGGGTGAAGAAGTGGCATTGAAACTAGTGAAATGTGGAGAACGAATCACATAGCATCAATCATCACTTCCAGTTACAACCCCATTTTCAAAACCTTAGCAAGTATTATGACTCATGAACCATTCAAGTAGAGATCCCTACTTGACCTCTACTTGAATGGTTCATGAGGCACAATACTTGCGAAGGTTTTGCAAATGGGGTTGTAACCGGAAGTGATGATTGATGCTATGTGATTCGTTCTCCACATTTCACTAGTTTCAATCCCACTTCTTGACCTCTGTGAGCATCACCCAATGTAATGAGTGCTAAGTGAACTATTCAAAAATCATGATAAATTAGTCAGTTACGACTACCTCTCATGGAAATGGTCATACGTGAATGACTTACTTAACGCAGTTGAATCCCAAAATGATCTAATATAATGCACTACATAAAACCCCCATACTTAAATTCAAAAAGAGTCAAGGGATCTCTACGTGAATGGTTCATGAGGCACAATACTTGTTAAGGTTTTGCAAATGGGGTTGTAACCGGAAGTGATGATTGATGCTATGTGATTCATTCTCCACATTTCGCTAGTTTCAATCCCACTTCTTCACCCCTGTGAGCATCACCCGATGCAATGAGTGCTATGTGAACTATTCAAAAATCATGAGAAATTAGTCAGTTACGACTACCTCTCATGAAAATGGTCATACGTGAATGACTTACTTAACGCAGTTGAATCCCAAAAGGATCTAATATAATTCCCTACGTAAAACCCCCATACTTAGATGATATTAATTTTTAGTAGAAAAAAAATAATATATTTTTTTGCAGAAAAATCAAAGGTATAAAAAGCTACATAATTACATCCAAAATAATTCTGCCATCCTTCCAAACTGAGAAAAAAACAAAATTGGGATTGATAAAAAACATACATCCAACCCACAATCAAAAAGATTTTTGTCCATGAGAAAATCACAACCTATTTGGAGTATCTACTATTCAAATATAAAACAAAAAGTAGACATATATCCTTTAAATGTATATAACATTCTCCATGAGATCCCCATACAATATATAAAATTGATGCATCAAGTTGAATTTCCATGATATACTAATGTTGATATGAATGTACTATTCCATCTATGTGTATGATGATATACTATGTGCCCAAAACCTGTCGAGAACCCCCCTAGACAAAAGTTTGGCATCTATGTCCCTTTCCCTGGATATATGGTAACAACAAACAATGTAATAAATTTTTTAACAGGTGAATTTCTTCTAATATAGGGCAAAAAATGTGATTATGAGACCTCTCGATAGCATTGAACCAATTTATAAAATTGGGAGAGTCCCCATAAACTTGAAGGGAATGAAATGCCAATTCCAATGCCCAACGTAAAATAAATTCCAGTGAAAGAAGTTCTACAAAATTGTTTGATACTCTACCGGAACTGATGTTAAATTTCAAAAAATGTTATTCATTTAAAAACAAAGTTAGACCTCCTGATCCACATGCCCCATGGTCAGACACACTATCAAAATAAGCCCACGAAATTTGTTGATTGATTTATTCTGTAACAACCTCTTGTGGACATGGGTTAGACTACCTTTTGGGAAAAATACTATAAATGGTTGCGATTTCACAGATAGTGAGAGTAACAACCCAACCATATAGCGGAGGAATATTTGTAAGCATGACTCCAAGAGCTCAATCCCACCAAGATTTCCAAGCCTCCCAAAAATTGAGTGCTCTCCAATTCATATTGCACCCCAAAATTTGCTTTGTGAGCTCCATAATGCTTCAAGTAAATGGGCAATTCATAAATGTGTGAGATTGTTTCTTTCACATTTTTACATAGGATGCACCAACCTGGGCAATCTTTACACCTTTTCTAGAGATTATTCTATGTCAAAATTTTGTTCTTAATAACACACCACATAAATAACCTAGATTTTTCAAAACATGGCAACTTCCAAATTTTTCCCACCACTAGTATTGTTCAATCTGAACCTGTGACTCAAATTGGAAATGATACTCAAATTTATGTAATTAAAGACTTAAAGGATCATGTACCCATTTGAGCATGTAATAACACTCCCTAATTATGATATAATCTCTTCTATTATTTGAGATGTAATCTCACTAGTGAGCTGGAAAAACACCATTTAAATTATGTTGTTTTGCATTTTTCCTTCCATGGGACCAGAATGCTGATCATCTTTAATCCACAATCTAGTTTAAATAAAATATCCCATTCTCATTTATGAATTTCAACATCTTTGCAGGAATCCTATAATTTTCTAAACATCCTATAGAGGGGTCAAGGCCTACGATAAATCTCTTTCCATATCCTATGTTCCATGGTAGGCCTGCACAAAGAACATTGAAAGAATTAATTTTTGATTTCCATATAGCCAATTCATTCTGGGTCCTTTTGTTTGCATTCTTGGCCAATTCACCCAAATAGAGTGGAAATATATAGCACTTCCTTGTCACCACTTTTTTTGAGAAGTTATCAACCAAGAGAAGTCTCCAACTTGACTTTGCTGAGTATGACTTTCCAGAAAGGCATTCTCAACATAATAAAGTTGGAGACTTTTCTTGGTCAATAACCTCTAGAGAACAATGGTGACAACTAAGTATAACTATATATAAGTATATCAAAATAAAATGATAGATATATATATATATATATATATATATATATATATATATACATATATATATACATACATCAAATTATTTTATATGTTGTGTCTAGAAATATAAATTTATTAATTAATTATTATTTGGTGGAGAGGAATTTTGCAATTAAGTTTAAGAAGATGTTGTAGTATTTGTAAAATAAGCATTAAATCAAAATATAATAATATTAAAACATAATGTTGACTAAATTAAAGAAGTAAAAATATAATAAATAATTTTTATTTAATTTTTTGTAATTTAGGATCCTAGGGAATGGAAGATATGATTTAGGGTTTTGTAGATTGTTAGCATGGTTTTTGATACATAAAAGGTTTGATTTTCCTCAACAATGTCAGGGAGAAGGATCTTAGCAGGCCCGTAGAGCTCGTCCGTCTCATTAGTAATCTTTGGTTGAGGGGGGAACCCCCTCCTATATAAACATTTTGAAAGAAAAAATGTCAAAGGTGGGAAATGCACAAGGAAGGTAGAATGGTATAAGAGGAATATCATAGTTACATTAAGGACCACACAATCATATGAAAGTTTATAGGTATATGGCCAAAACAGAAATAAATCATAAATTAGACCTAGTTAAAGTGAAAACCATAAGGACCCATTGAACTTTGCCTTAGCACCAAAGCTTTCTTTATAGTTATCTATGAATATATGGAAGACAATAAGAGTTTTTTTCAAAAAATACCCCAGATCATGAACAATGTTGATTCGTTCATGAGATTATGGAAGGAGCAGTACAACCAATAGAAGGAGGAGTTCTTAGTGACTCCAATCTGGGTTTGTCTCTTCACTCTTCTTGATGATTTATGGGAACATGACATTCTAGAGGAAATTGGTAACTCCATTGAAAATTTTTCTAAGGTATCAAAGATCACCAAATGATGTAGACATTCCTTTTATGCTCAAATATACATCTATATCAACATTTCAAATCCTTTGATAAAGTCAATTAATATAGAGTATCATGGCATAGTATGGAGTTAACCTTTGGATTATGAGCATGTACCCTTCAATTACCACCACTTCCATGAGCATGGACACTAAATTCAAGACCGCTCCATCACGGTTGTTGAGAAACAAGTTCTCAAGGAGAAGAAAAATGATGATGGTTTTGAAGAGGAACTATGAAGATAAGGGAATGTAATGAGGCAACCACAATGGAGACTAGAGTAGACCAAGCCACATGATAAGCCTCAATAGCCTCCTTTTAGAAATAAAAAATAGGGGAATATGTGGAAAATGTAGGCAAAAACCATTTTCCTGTTATCTTGCAAAAGAAACCCCCAAAGGATGTAGCTAGGAATGAGAAAAAATCCCTAGAGATTAGTCGATGGATGTGGAAAATACCATTTCCATGAAGCAAAAATCTTTGGAGGAACCAACTCGAGACTCAAACTTGAAGGAGCTACTAGCTAACATGACATTGACTATGGAGAGAGGGGAACCTCAAGGTAACTTATATGTCGAGTAGAAAACATGTTGGAATTGATGTGGAGTTGGGTGAGGATGGAAGCACAATCGGTCCCTCTATAGCAACTTCACCACTTCTTGCATTTATATGGGAACTGGTGCCAATCTAATATTTCCTAGTGGTTGGCGATCAATGAAAGTCATAAGGGATTGCCACAACTTCATAAGGAAAAATAACAATTCACAAATGACTGTAATTGAAAACGACAAAAGACCTCTCATCAAGCCCTCGAAGTCATAGGTGAGTTCCTATTGAATTCTAGTTAAATCAAATATATTACGGAATATTTTCTAAAAATATCCCCTCTAAATTGATGAAGATTGTCTTCTGGAATCTTAGAGGCTTGAACAATCAAGGAAAGCTGAGATACCTAAAAGATATGATTGTGAAGGAAAAACCAGAAATAGTAGTACTGCACAAAACTAACGATAGCAACTCCAATTTGACCTCTATCATGTCAAGATGTTGGTAGGACTATGAGGTCATGGCCATTGACTTGAGAGGTTGCAAAAGTGGAATAGTTATGATAGGTGTCAATCGATGGGGAAACTTTATGACTGGATGGCTACACCAAATGTATTATTAGGGTGTTTTCGCTATGTTGGGTCTGAGGAGAATTTATGGCTATCAGTATTTTATGGCCCCATACTCCCAGGATGGAAAGATGGTTCCTATATGATATCATAATTTTGTATTAACTTATCCATAGGATACGATTCTTAGGATTCTTACTCGGGGGGGGGGGGTGGCTTCAACTTGATCAAAAATATCGAGGAGAGAAAGGATGGGATAAGGAGATTGGATAGCATGTAAGTTTTGTTCCAAGACCTAATCGAGGAACTCAACTTACTAGATGTTGACATAATAAATCGAGTGTTTACCTAGAATAGAAGGAGAGTAGGCAACCATCAAATTGTGAGCAGGATGGATAGATTTCTATTGCCCAAACATTTGATGCTAAATGACTCACTCTTAGAAACTTAATTATGCTAAGCTTATGGTCAAATCACTAGCCTATTAGGCTAGAAGTTGATTTCAAGAGCTGTCTTAAGAAAAAACCATTTCAAATTGAACATTTTTGGTTCCAGTACCAAGGCTTCCTTCCCAAGGTGAAAGAGTGGTGGAAGGAAATCCAGGTCCAAGAGTCATATTATATGTAAACGCTGAATCTCAAATTGAAGCAATTAAAGCTTTGTACCAAATAGTGGAATGAGGAGGCCTTTTGGGATGTATTTCATGAAAAATTAATTTCGGAGCTACAAATGAACGAAATCCAGGTAGAACCAAGGGAGGAGTAAGGAACTTTAGGAAGAAGCAAGTTGAGTCTTGTTGGATCTAGAAGCTCAATGAAAGAAGGAAGAGACACAATGGAAAAAAAAAATCCCAAGTCTAGTGGCTCATGTTGGGGGAGAAGAATAATCGCTTTCTCGACAAGGCTCTTATTGACCATTAACATCACAATCATATAGATTGTCTAAACTCCAAGTAGAGTTTAAAATTGGTTGAGCTTGAGGAAATCAATGGAGATTTGTTCTCATACTACCAACAACTACTAATGGAGGAACAAGAATACCAAAGGGAAGATATATACATAATCATATATAACATCCCCAAAATTATCATGTATGATCAGAACAAAACCCTCATCTGGGAAATGTATTTCCAATAGGTGGATAAGGTTATTAAAGATATACCTAGTAACAAGGCTCCAGGCTCGAATGGGTTCACTACAAACTTCTTTAAGGCTTGTTGGCCTTTATTTAGCCATGAGGTGCATGTAGTTATGGGGGAATCACATCGTACCATGAAGGTTTGGTTGGGTTTGAACATCACTTTCCTAACCCTAATACACAAATCAAATGAGTCCAAGTATAATATTTTTTTCTCACCCATTGCACTGTGCAATGTGATTTATACAATAATCTCTTCAATGATTGTTGGTAGGCTAAAACTAATTTTGAAGAATCGCATTGATCTAAAACATTTGGGTTTGTTGAAGGGTTTCAAATAATTAATTCTATTATCAAAACTCACGAGGTGGTACACTCCTTAAAACAAATCCAAAATCTAGGGATGATGATCATGATATACTAAATTGGTATTACTTACATACAGTTTTTGAGGCATTTAGATTTTCTTCATAATAGGTAATATGGGTTCACTCCCTTGTTTCAACCCCATTCTTCTCAATCCTCATTAATGGATCTCCATTTAAGACATTCATAACCTCTCGAGGCCTTTAGAAAGGGGATCTTCTATCTCCCTTCCTCTTTATCTTGGTGGTGAGGGGCCGAGGAAGATATATCAAGTCAACTATGCCTCAAGGAGTAGCCGAAGGGCTAAGGTTGTGGGGGCACGTTGTTTCGCTATCACACTAACAATTTATGGATGACATTATGTTGTTTGGGGAACCCTCCATTAAATAAATAAGAACCTTGGATCATATCCTTGCTGACTTTATATAAGGTTCAAGTAGACAAATTAATGGAAAAAGATCCAACATATTCTTTTTCAACATAAAAAACATAGTCCATAGAAACCTCACCCAAGTTCTGGGATTTTGGATTGGATCCCAATTAACAAAATATCTTGGTATCCTCTTGGGAAATAACTCAGTGAGAGTCTATCTTTGGTCATAGCTTAAGGATAATATAGCTTGTAGATTGTCTAATTGGCCCTTCAAAGTTTTCAACCTCCCTAAGTGGATTTTTATTCTCAAAATTGTGTTGTAGGCTCTTTGATGGGCATGCAACCCCCCCACGGCATGTTTTAGGGCTCAAAGCCCATGTTTTGAATACTATTGTTGTAAATACTCCACGAATTGTGAGCACAAAGCATGAATTATATGATAGAGTCATAGGGTAGTCTGCCCTAAGTTGTGAATGTAGTGTCGACCTACCCATGGTTCGTGGATGATGGGATTGTATAAGTAGAGTGAGGCTCTAAGTTTTAAAGTAGTTAGTAGCCAACAGATGGGGTCTAGAAGATAGAAAACATTGAGTAAGAGTCTAAGTACCTTGGGTCATAATAGTAGGAAGAGGCTCTATAGTTGAGTGCGTAGAGGCCTAGTAGAGTCCGTAGCTGAGTGCATGGACCCCTGAAGCTGAGTGTGCAGGGTAGAGTCGAGTCTGTAACCAGAGTAAGAGATAACAAAGAGAAGTTTGATTCCAAATCTTGTGTATCTATTTCAAGTTATTATATGGTTGAGATCTTCTACAATTATACTGTTTTATTTATTGCGCACACTTGTATGAATGTTGAACACTATTAAGTATAACTAATCGCATACAGATAAGCTAAGTTGATCAATTAAAATCAGGTTAATAGTAAGGATTTGGGTAATAACACTGTTCAGGTCTCGAGAAGGGCTGCGTGAAGACAACATTGTAGGTTGCAGGGTACTAATAGGTGCGTGTAGCAACATGTACATAGGATCAAACCGTAGACCACTTAGATACCATCAGACATCCATAGGGTGCAGAAACCTCATTCTAGCACCCTCCCATACTACTTCGAGTGAGACCTCAGTCTGCACTCTGTAGATTGTTGCCACAAGGGCTAGTAGTACTAGGATTTGTTTGACTAAATCTTCTTTGAACCTAGGTCAGGCCCCAACAAGCCAACAAATGGTTTCGTTGTTGGGATTAGGATCTGCATAAGGGATGTCTGATGTCATGTCACTAGAATTTGATAAAGAAAGAAATTGAAAAGTGGTTCGAAAAAAAAATCCACGAGTTCGTGGTGTAGGAAAACATAAATCCGCGAGTGTCAAAGGAGTAGTGGTTAGAGCACTACATGTATATGGAAATCCATGAAATATTCTTTGTATCCTTCCCCTCTATGTTGTATGAGTGGATCACGAAGCTGGCAGATAATTAGGGATGTTGTAGACTCGGCAAACTAATCGTGTCAACTCCGGAATTAGTGCGTAGACTAAAAGTGTTAGAGGATAATATCATGCATGTTATGGACCATTAGCTCGATCGGATCATAGGAGGGTTCATCACAGTGTTCACGGTAGACACATTAGTCAGCTTTAGTGTGGTGGAACGATGCTTCCTCAAAGGACCGCAAGGTAAGTACATTAAATCTTTGAATACCTAGATTAAAATGGTACTGTGTGAAAAGCGGGTTATGCGAATAAATTAATGTTTGGGACTACACGAAGTGGGAGGATCTATGAAAATGAAAGTTTCAAAGAATTAGAGACTAGTACTTTGATTTCACCCTCACGAGAGAGTGAGGAAGAGTTTACGAAATTTTCTCCGAGAAGCGCGATCAGTCTAGTAGGACAGTGGATCCCGCGTATACCACCCCCACCTACACTGCCCCCTGTTTCACCGTTGTCACCTCCATCTCTGCCCACACCATCTCCACCACCAACACAACTCAATATGGTGAGCACAATAAAGTTAGCGGTATTCAAAGGAGTAGGAAATGAAGACCGTGATCAATTTTGGATCATGGTAAAGGTAGTGTGGGAAGCAAAAGGGGTTACAGATGACAACATAAAGAAGGAAACAATTGTAAGCGCGTTGTAGGACCGTGCACTAACATGGTACATTAAGCACTCTAATGATAATCCAAACGCAAGAATCGCAGAAATGCAAGCCCACTGAAAAGGAAGTTTAGCTGGCCAAAGTCGGAGACATAGTTGATTATTAGGTTTAGGGAGATTGCGATGCTTCTGGGTGAGACCCCATGGGAACTAGATTAGAGGCTGAAAGGAATGATTCATGAAGCCGACATGACCTTGATGGAAGCATAGCACCGCTCATGGTTTGTAGTGTCCCTGACGCAGTATTTGAGGACGACGCTCTCACAACATAAGTTATCCACCCAGGCCGAAGCATTGGAGACTACAATGAGACTACATGATACCCCTATACAAGATCCTAGACTGGGAGTTCAACAAATCCACGTGCAGCTGAAAAATTTATGTCTGGAAATGTAGAGTTTAAAACAATATAGGACAGCTCACCGAGAGGTACGCAAGGAGGTATGCTGCATCAAATGCAAGGGATACAAACATGACAAGGATAATTGTCCAGTCTTCACGAACTATTTGGAAACTGGAGGACCGATGCCATTGAGACCAGAGGCACAAGTAGGGCCGAGCACGGTGCCTGCATTATGGTGCTCAATTTTTTAAATAGGAGGAAAACATGCTGCGAACAATTGTCATCTATTACATAAGTATACATAGACATCCCAACAATTGTTTTGTAATTTCTCTAGGTCAGTAGGCCATGATGAGCGCACCTTCAGAAGCTATGAGCTAATGATGGATCAAACCCCTACTTACAGAGTGTAGACATAAACACAAGCCCTCGATCAAAATGTAGGAATGGTGTGCACTGGATTTCAAGGGCGCAACTGAGGTGGAGGTGGAATGGGACTTGGAAAAGGTCAAGAACAATTGATTTGTTACAATTGCAGAGGACAGGACATTATGCCCATGATTTACATATCCGAAAAGAGCATTCTGTTTATATTGTGCTTATTTCGACCATGAGAGAGAGGATTACCCGACACTGATAGCAAGGCTGTGCGATAAGGGAATAATCCAGCCTCCTTCGACTAAGAATCTACAAATGTGAGGTCTGAGTCACGCGAAGAGGACCCAAATGTGAACATCGTGCTTTAGAGAGGTACCTCGATAGGGGATGTCAAAGGTAAGCAACCTAAAGAAACTGCATGGGTTCACAAGGCTCCTACAAAGGAGCTTGACTTTTATTTGGAGCATGCAAAGGAGACGCTCATGGAAGCCAAGAAGAGCTTCACGGAGGCCTCCACTTCAGGTAGTAAGGATCAAATAGAACCAGAGATGGATCCTTCAATGCTCACTACCTTCCTGCAGACATGTATGAAGTCGCTATGCAACAACAGGGCTGTAAAAGGACTACAGGAACTTATCACTAGGTGCACTGGATCAGGAGAGACACACATAGTATGAAATCTCAGAAAACATACCTTGCGAATAGGAAGGGGAATGAGGTTGACTACGTAAATCAGAGAATATGAAATGGATCAAGTAATTTTGGATCTAGGATTAGACCTAAATGTACTGCCAAAGAAGACATGGGAATGCATGGGTAGGTCTATGTTATAGTGGTCTCCTATTCAATTACAAATTTCGAACCAACAGAAGATCTTACACATGGGAATATTGCAGGGAGTAACGGTCGATATTGGAGGTGCAAGGGTACTGTTGGATTTGGAAGTGACAGAGATTGTCGATAATAGTAATCCCTATCCCGCACTACTAGGCATAGACTGAGCCACTGATATGACTGGAGTCATAAACCTTAAGAAGCGCAAAATGATTTTTGAGAAAAAGTCACTACACGTAGTAGTACTCGTAGATCCCGCCGAAGGAGTGCAATATATAGAACCAGTGTGGGACAATGATAGTGATGACAATATCGATTGTATTTATAAGATAACTGCCCTAGATAAGGACTAAGTGAATCCAATAGTAGACAATAGAATTTCATGGGAGCGCAACAACTCCTACACTTCAGATTTAGATGAGGAAGTAGAACAGCGGCAGAACCAGTTAGAGGAGGTAACCACGCTAAATTTCAACACGATGATAAGGTCATTATGCTGTGTAGAAACAGAGGCAAGGGAGCTACCCATGTATGACGGATTGACATTAGTGGAGGAATTCCTCAACAAATTTGAAAGCGAAGTACTAGAACCACATCGGTTCAGTGCTCTGAAGTGGGCATTGCGTACTACGCCTGCAAGGTGGTGGGGTATGCATCAAAGAAATTTTGAGGATCGAAATGACTGCAAAAGGGTGATGTGCCTATGATTTGGGAAACTGTAGATGCAGATAAAGGCCAGAGGTGATGGACGATACAGCCTGCGCTCCCACCTCTCCAAATGGGCATGAGCATATGGTACACAACCTGTAGAAGTGCACATTGTCATCATGATAGGGAACTAGAATGACAAACAATAGTGGGCACAATGATGGCACAAATGAAAAAGTATGATAACACTAAGTGCACTAAAGATTATACACGGTGAAACCTTTGACAAGATGTGTAAAGTGCTAACATGGTCCACCATGTGAGACGCACTAACTAGGACCTGTGTTTACCAGTGGTTCTATGAGTGCAAAAACATGACCATGCGAGCATTTCCGACACTCAAGTACGAAGTAGACATTGTAATCTCTCTCGAGCATGCAAGGCCTACTCCGCAAATAGAAACACCTATGGATACAACGGTCCGCAAGGCCCAGAATGACAGAACCATACAGCCGCATGGAGAAAAATACAGAGAACTTGAGGATGAAATCCGATGGGGACATTTTAGACTTGGCAAACTTGAAAAAGAAAGGTTACAATTACAGAGGAAAAGTGTTATGATGGACGTGAAGGTTAAGAAGCTGGAAGACAAAATAAAAGAAGAATTTCTCATCGAAAAGATGAGGATGGAAAGGCAAGGCGTGGATGATGACACTAGTGAATTAGAGGACTATCATCTAGAATTGGTTATTCTTCTACCATGACTAGGACTACATACCACCAAAAGAAATAACTAGGGAAGCGCATTGCAATTAGTAGAGCACATGGCACCAATCACCTTAATGATAGATGAAGATTTTCCATGGTCTATGCTGGAGGGCAGGATGGAGCCTTGCACCAGTGTTGTAACCACATGTTTAGCCATAGGAGGTACAATCTTAGCACTTTAGGCAACTGAAAGGGAGTGCGGGACTATAAATTATTCTGCCTGGGAGTTACACGCTCTGAGAAGTGCACACAGGAACAACATGTCACAAGGTTTGTGCCCATGCATGGAGGACTGTGCTGCCACGTGGGTTGTCTCGGAAGTAACTTTGGTGTCACTTTTCACGATGGGATATCCAATTTGAGGCCAAATGGAGTGGTCGGTGGGCATTTAAGGCCAGAGTTATGGGCAAGATTTTGGAAAATATACCGCCAACACAGCATTGATGGCCTGAAATTGGGGGAACAATCAAATTTGAAGTGAAAAGGTATAATAAAACTCAAAGGGCTAGCCAACAGACATAACTTGGTCATTTGAGACTTAAGAAGTTGAACAGAGCACAAAGTATTGAGAGTTGAGTGATAATAGAGCCCCTAAGCTTGTGAAAGACTGTATATAGTGCTTAAAGGAACCATCGGTGAAGCCGTGCAGACCCTCATGGTACAGGATGTTGCTGAAGGTGATGGGGTCATGACAGAAATCCCTAAATCACCCCAGATGCCAAGAACGAACAAAGGTAAGTAGGCAATGGGACCAATATTTATGTCCCTGAGGAATCCACGACATAGTAAGTTATCAATGGAATAAAAAGGAAAGGCAGTCGCCATCAAAACAGATGAAGAGGAAGAAGACTGGCAGGCCCTGATTTCTGCCACAGAGGAAGAAGAAGACATGGAGGAAGAAATCTAACCACTACACTCTATAATAAAATTACCCATGTATGTCCCTCCATGGAAAGGGAAAATCAAAATATCGAAGGATTTGGATGCAAAGAAGAGTGCACTTAGACCCCGCTCTACCCGATGGAATTGTCTTTAAGGGCTCACACCTCGGTCGCATGCCCTCCATGAAATTTGAAGATTGGGACCTTGTGGACAACGAGAAGTGCCCCCTAAATTTTTATGCATGTTATTGTTTCCATACAAGAAAAAATGTTACTAATTTTTTGGCTACGGCCCAAGGCTTGTCCATTTGATTGTAGAAAGGATATGGTAGACGCCAGTTAGATGGGGACTTTCTGTTGGTGATCTCGAAAATCAAGAAGTTGTTGAATGGAACCCAAGTGTAGAATGTTGTGAAAAGATGGAGGCTAGAACTTCTTTTCCAGGAGGTCCTACCTTTGGTGCTTTCATTCCCATATGTCATCATATCACACTCGTTGAGATTAGGGAATGAAGTAGTGTATTTTATTGCAAATTGGGATATCTAGGTTCATAACCTCTTGATCTCCATCGTTTGGCCTCCTACAAGCCCTTTGGAATGGGCAGACCAACTGGAACATATTTTTAAAGATGATATGAAGTCCCCAATAGGGTTGGGAGAATAAGAGGTATGGAATCTGACTCCTCGAAGGAGAATTTAGGATGAATGTCATAGAATGGTAGATGGGAGGGTGGGCATGCTAAGTGGAAACTCTTTGATAGAAGTCTCGAGAAGGTAACATTCCTTATGTTTGGGTAGCTTGATAGATTTGGTAGTATTCTCCTTATTGGTATGAGAGGGAGGGTGCGTGGTCTAAATTTAAACAAGTATGCACATGCTTGTCACTTGTGGATGCCCATCAGTTTCGTTAACTCTGCAATAAGGGGAATTGCTAAGAGGCAATGCATACCCATTAGTTTGGTTGGCTTTATAATGAGGGGAACTAGTAGGGATGGGTTTGGTTGGAGTGTGGTCTCTGTTTGAGTGACGTTTAAGGTTGTGTGGGATCTTAGAGAGTGAGTTTCGGGGAGAATTTTGGATGCATTTATGTTTCAAAATGAATTCATGGCAGTGAATATTCACATGAAATTTCTTGGGCTTGGCTGGTGAGACTAGGCCATAAGCGATAATTAGGTAAGAATAGATGTTTTTGCAATTTTTAATTATCCCTTGGATTTCTTTCCTCATATGGGTTTGGTTTTTTTGGCTCTATTCCTTTCTTGGGAGTGTGAAGTTTTGGTTCAAATTTTGTATTTTCGGAGAATGGGAAGGTTGGAGTGTGTTAGACCCTCCCACTACCAATGCTACAAAGAATCCCTCTAGAACGGTTGATGGAAGTTGGAATTGTCCTTAGTGTTTGGATCATGGGGGTTGTTTCAACATCTCTTGTGTGCTCGAGTCTCCCCTATACACTAGAGAGGCTAGTGTTGGAAATAATACTAAGAGGGGGGGTGAATCAGTATTGTTAAATTCTTTTCAATATGCCTTCATTAATTTATTGATCATTAACTTGCATATAATAATGAGCATGAAACAAGAAAAACAGATAGTCACACCAAAGAACACCAGATATAAGGTGGAAACCCAATGTGGGTGAAAACCACCTGCTGCAATATGTCTATATCTTCTTTCAATTAGAAACTTATTTTACAATGATTTTATACTGGTGTAGTCCTTTACCAGGACGCAGGCTGCAACCTGCAGAGTGCTACAACTCTCTCTCGTTTTCCAGTCTCTCCTGGAAGGGAGCTACAACCCCCTTTTTCTCTTTTACTTCTTTAAGGACCACGTTTCATTAATTTTCAAACTGGATCCATGAACATCAAATAATCTTTAAGTATATGAAAATCACTCAACCTCCTTATACAATGAACCCAGAATACTGCTGCAACAGATAAAGGACAATCAACAATAGTTTCAAGATAAGACCACAACTTTACCAACAGGGGCCTGCGTATATCCACAGCTCTTCTAAGACTGAACTGTGCAGATCTGCACTGGTTGTTCTTCTGCTCTGTGTAGTTTTCTTCAGATTTGCACCTTTACTTCGGACTTACTGCGTACACCAGCACTATGCCTTCTTCTCGTCTGTGTACCTCGCACTTCGTCCTTTTCTGTACTACGCGCACCCCGCATTGTGCCTTCTCCTGCACTGCGTACCCCACACTGCGCCTTTGACTGCGCTACGTACCGTCACACTGCGCATTTGACTGCGCTGCGTACCCACGCACTGCGCCTTCGGATCGACTGCAGACTTATGATTAGGGCCAAATTTTCAGTACACTAATGTGCCACAGCCAGTCAGATCCACAGATCTGTTCATGCGCCCGAGAGATCACGACTTCATAGATTCACCTTCAAATTTACTTTGATTTAGGTCAAGAATTTTACATTGACAACCCAATATTTCAGATCTTAAGATATTCAATTGAAAGATACCTTAGCTAAGTGATCGCCTTTCCTATTTATAGTCAAGCCCTTATTCACACCATGGGACAAAACCATCAATAACCAATACAAGGGATCCAAACCGGGGCTAAAATAGATCATATACCATGGGCCAAAACCATAGCATCATAAATGGTGGGCTAAATACCATGGGCCAAACATAAGAAACCCCATGTGAGCACGCATCTCTGCCTTGAAGTGAGTGAAATGGGGTTTCGCACCTTCTGAATGGGTAACCTGCGGGTATGACTGCACCTCCTGGACGACGAACCTGCGGGTCCGCACCTTTTGAACCATTCACCTGCGAGCCTCTTAGTTTCCATCATTTGGAGAGCCTGAACAGACCATTGCCACTTCACTGAGTTGCCATCAAGTACAACACCTGTATCATAGAGCCATACCAGAATCATAATGCCAACAATCTCCCCCTTTGGACTTGATGGAAACCTCATGATCCTCAACGTCATTCTCCCTCTTTGACATCAAGGACAAAGGGTTATGCTCCCCATGCTCCCCCTGACTATAAACTAGATCTGCAAAGACCATAAATGACCAAAAGACATATTGCAGCAAAATTCAGACCATCATCCATGATCTCCTTCTGTACTTCCTCCATAATGCCAACAATGCATTATATGCTCCACCTGAACCTATGCCATTTGATCTTCGACCAATCCGCAAACCAGCACATGTACACATATACCCAGATGTACCTTGTGTACAACCAACACTCAGAAGAGATTCAACAATAAGATGATGCATCAACGACCCCCAGCTTTTGCCTGAGGTATTCAAAGGTCTCCCTGGGCAGTTGTTTGGTGAGTATATCAGCAACTTGTTCCTTAGAAGGTACATACTCCAACTTGACCTTTTGTTCAAGCACTTGTTCCCGGAGAAAATGATACTTGATCGGTATGTGCTTGGTCTTTGAATGCAAGACTGGGTTCTTTGAAATGTTGATTGTACTTGTATTATCACATAAGATGGAGATAGGTGGTGTACAAGTGATTTGAAAATCCTGCAAGGTCTGCATCAACCAAAGAAGTTGAGTGCAACAAGATGCAGTAGCAGCATATTCCGCTTCAGCTGTAGACAAGGCAATCGAACTTTGTTTCTTGCTGAACCAAGATACTAATCTGGAACCCATAAAGAATGCACCACCACTTGTGCTCTTCCTGTCATCCATGCTTTCGGCCCAATCTGCATCAGTATAAGCATGAAGTGTGAGATATGTATCTCTAGGATACCATAAGCCATAATTTTGAGTCCCTTGAATATATTTGAAAATTCTCTTCACTGCCTGAAGATGAGTTTCCTTTGGATTTGTCTGAAATCTTCCAACTATTCCCACTGCAAGCATGATGTTTGGTCGGGTACCTGTCAAATAAAGTAGACTTCCAAACATAGATCTGTAGGTTGGTTGATGCACTGCCATTGATTCATCATTTGCACTGAGGTTGCATCTTGTTACCATGGGTGGACATACTGGTTTTACATCTTCCATGCCATATTTCTTCAAAATCTGTTTGACATACTTAGTTTGAGACAAGAAGATCCCTCCTTCATTTTGTTGGCTTTGCAATCCAAGAAAGTAAGTCAGTTCTCCAATCAAAGAAATTTTGAATTCTTTCTGCATCACCAAGGAAAATCTTTGACTCATAGCTTCTTCATTGCTGCCAAAGATAATAACGTCTACATACACAACAAGTATTAGCAATTTGTCATTTTCAATTTTTATATAAAGATTACTATCTACTGATCCTTTTGAAAAACCTTTTTGATGAAGATACCTGTCCAACTGATAGTACCAAGCCCTTGGAGCCCGTTTAAGACCATAGACAACCTTTTTTAGTCTGGATACAAGTTTTGGATCATTCCCAAGGATGAAACCATCTGGTTGCTCAATGTACACTTCTTCTTCTAAGTCCCCATTCAGAAAGGCTGATTTCACGTCCATTTGAAAAAAATTGAACTTTTGAAAACTTGAGAGAGAAAGAAACATTCAGATGGCTTCAAGTCTAGCAACAGGAGAAAAAGTTTCTTCAAAGTCTATTCCTTCTTGTTGAGCATACCCTTTACAAACAAGTCTAGCTTTGCTTCTAATAACATCACCATTTTCATTCAACTTGTTCTTGAAGATCCATTTTGTCCCTATGACATTCTTATCTTTTGGTCTAGGAACCAACTCCCAAGTGTTTTTCTTTTCAATCTCCTCAAGTTCTTCATCCATTTCCTTGACCCAGCATTCATCTTGGCAAGCTTCTCTTACATTTTGTGGTTCAGTGGAGGAGAGTAATGCCAAATAGCTTGAAGCTTCTGCAATTGTTC
>APFE031521127.1:0-12192 GCA_000404065.3 Pinus taeda
CCTTCCTTCCACTAAGCATGGAAATGACTGTGTTTTTGTGGTCGTCGACAGGTTCTCGAATATGGCCATTATGATGGCCTGCAAGAAGAATATCACAGCAGAATCCACTACTAAACTCTTCTTTGAACGAGTGTGGGTGCACTTTGGGATCCCACAGGCTATCATCTCAGATCGGGACAGTCGGTTTCTCAGCACATTTTGGTCCAGTCTTTGGTCAATGCTGGACACCAAACTCACAAAGTCCACAACCTTCCATCCTCAAATTGATGGCCAGACAGAGGTTGTAAATAGGATGATTGTGCACATTCTGCGCATGTATAACTCAAAGCATCCACGCACATGGGACGAGAGCCTCCCCTATGTTC
This sequence comes from Pinus taeda, assembly GCA_000404065.3. Taxonomy (NCBI): domain Eukaryota; kingdom Viridiplantae; phylum Streptophyta; class Pinopsida; order Pinales; family Pinaceae; genus Pinus; species Pinus taeda. The sequence continues at coordinate 366 of APFE031521127.1, forward strand.
AGCACAGCTACAACTGAGCTCTTCACAGCTCCACTGGCCATAGCCCTTTTCAGGTGGGTTTGGGATTCCAACCACTATGCCCCATTGATGTGGTCATGCCACTTGCAGCTATTCACATGAATTCAACTCATGTCCAGTCCGAAACAGATAAGGCCACCAGCTTCATTGAGCGCATCCAACATATTCACCAGCAAGTCCATGACATTCTTGAGAAATAAAATGCCAAGTACAAGCAGCGACATGATCAACATCGGGTGCCACACAAGTTTCAAGTGGGCGACAAAGTCTGGTTGCATTTGCAAAAGGAACGCCTTACTGGAGCTTATCGGAAATTAAGACCACTCCAATATGGTCCTTACACCATTACTAAGGCTATGGGAGACAATACATTTGAGCTCAGCATTCCCCCATTCCTTAGCCTGCACCCAGTGTTCAATGTGGACCGCCTTCGGCCATACTTTCCACCATTACTAGAGACATCCGACATTGCAGAACAGCTCCAACCCACAGAATTAAATCCAGATTGCATGGAACAAGCTGCAACTGATCGGATCATGGACACACAGATCAAGAACACTCGCCAACAGAATATCCAACTGTATCGAGTTGTCAAAGCAGGCCAACTCCTCAGCAGGGCAAATGGTTCACCAGGGAACAGGTTCAGCAGAAGTTTCCTCATCTCATGGAGGAGCTCAACGCAATGGGGACCATTGCTTCCTAAGGGGGGAGGAATGATCCAGGTGGATATTGGTGGCCACCTGCCAAGTCCACCTGGACCCCCACCATTGTCTTTCCTAGCATTTTCAGTTTCCTTAATTGTAGCACAACTTACTATTTTTAGCAGTTTTTCGGGTCCTGAACTTCCGGAGCCGTTTTGAGGCCCTAAACGACGTTTTTTGGGGAATCCGGGGGCAACATGGGTTTATGGAACGGACCGATGTTGCCCATTCCAACAATGATAGTGCTCGAATAGATCTTTCTAATGAGCTATTGTATGCGTCAAACGGAGATCATATGCTAAATTTACGACCCCGGGAAGTTGATGTACCAACTTACCCCCAAACGGGGTCCACAGTTTGGCGTTTCATCACCTAAGGTTAGGTTTTGGAATGTGAAGGGTTTTTCATTGTTTCTCAACAATAAATAGGCCTTGGAGCCTCATTGTAACACAGTTCAGAGGTATGTAGCCATCACATTTCTTCTCAGAGATAAGCTACCATCGCCCTAGCTAGTTTATTTCCATTTCTGATTGTAAGCATATTTTAGTAGTTTCCATTAATGAAATGAAGTATTATTTCCGCTGCATATTTGTGTATATGGTTATCTCTGTAATTTGTTGCGTTCCTGTTTAAATCCGGATCACCTTCATTGATGACCACTCAAGGAAAACTTGGATTTATTTTCTAAAAACCAAGGACGAGGTTTTCTGTCGATTCAAAGAGTTCAAGGCTTTGGTGGAGAATCTGAGTCAAAAATTCGAACTAGTGGTCTAAGAGCAACAGGAGGAAACAAGTACGGAACATAGAGTCGGGGACAACACTAGGTGAACAACGCAGAGGCAGACGCAGAAGCAGCAGATTGCACAGTCAATGGAGGGCCTGTGTGGGTGATGTAGAGTGGCCCAGTGTTGACACAGAGAGGCAGGGGCTGATGCAGAGGGTCTGGGAGCTACGTAGAGGTCAGCCAGGCTGACGCTGAGACTGGGAGAATGCTGAAGAATTTTCTCTGTGTTGGGTAAGCCAGTTTGGCACCCTGTTGCACTGAAGAAATGATGAATAATAAAATCCTCCCTTGCTGTGCTGGTTTTCCCACATTGGGTTTTTCCAGGGACTTTTGTCCAAAATATCTGTTTTGATGTGTTAATTCATGTGCATGTGTTTGTTTCTGTATTATGGTGTGATATCTGCAACAAAATTTATTTTAATGTTTACTGAAGGATTTTCATAAATAACTTATTGGGAAAATAAGTAGATAAAATAAATCAGTTGTTGTAGTGATATAATTTTCACATGGTATCAGAGGAAGTAATTAGAGACAGGAAGGGAAAATCAATTATGGTCGAGACCATGATGCAGAGGCATCTACGTCAGGAGACTCGCACAGATTTTTAGAAAATTGCACAAGAGACAGTGACTTTGATTTCTCTATGTTGGCGTCTAGGCTAGAAGAAGTGGCTTGTGTGACTAGCTTGCATCATCAGAAGCATGGTATATAGACAGTGTAGCATCTTGGCATTAGATGGGACTATGGGAATGTTTCTCAGATTATCGGGGGAAGAGGATGAACTTTCAAATCACCATGGGGAACAAGGCAAAGTGTACTCCAGTAGGGAGGGGTACCATAGTTTTTTAAACAGAAACGGGAGAGCGGTTCCGTGCTACCAATGTGCGGCATGTACTAGGATTAGGGATGAATTTACTTTCGTGTTGCAACTTCAAGGCAAAGGCTATGATGTTTTCTTCATCAAGGAGAAAGTATACGTCAAACACCCAAGTTGGAAAAAGAAAGTGTATATCGGGATCAAAAGTAACAGGTTGTACAAACTACAACTAGAATTACCAATGGCACTAATAGGAAGTCATGGACACAAGAATTTGAACGAACTATGGCACATAAGAATGGGACATTTTCACCATGGGGCTCTGAGAATTCTTAGAAACACTATAACAAGAGTTCTAGATCTTAGTACAAAACGAGATGATGTATGCATAGGATGTGCTTAGGGAAAGTATGCTAAAGCAACATTTCCTAGAAGTAAGAATGGGGCTAAGAGTGTACTAGGATTGATACAATCAGATATCTGCGGACCTATGTTCAGAAAGCTCTTACTGGTGCCGAGTACTTCCTTACTTTCATTGATGACCATTCAAGGAAAACTTGGATTTATTTTCTGAAAACCAAGGACGAGGTTTTTTGTCGATTCAAAGAGTTCAAGGCTTTGGTGGAGAAACTGACTGGGAAGAAAATAAAAGTTCTGCGCTCAGATAATGGTGGAGAGTATGTCGATAAGGACTTCATTGATTTTTGCACTCAAGAGGGCATCAAAAGAGAGTGGATAGCTCCTTCCAATCCGGAGTAGAATGGAGTAGCCGAAAGGAAGAACAGGACTATTGTAGAAGCAGCTAGGGCCATGATGTATGATCAGGATGTGCCAAAATTCCTGTGGGCAGAAGCATGCAACGCAACAGTCTATGTTCAGAATAGGACTCCTCATCGGGCATTGGGAAAAATTACTCCACAGAAAGTTTTCACAAGGAAGACGTCTGAGGTTCGTCATTTCAGGATATTTGGGAGCTTAGCATATTGTCGCGTACTTGAGGAAAAGAGGAAGAAGCTGGATCAAATTGTAGAGAAATGATATCTAGTGGGATATAGTCAGAATGCTAAGGCATACAGAATCTATCTTCTAGGAAGCAGGAAGGTAGTAGTCCGACGAGATGTGAAGTTCATGGAGGATAGGGCTTTTAGAAAATCTCGAGAAATGCCTTTCGGGGAGCAATCAAAAGAGGAGCCGTTGGTCAAACTTCTTCAACCAACGGAAGTAAAGAATTCTTCCTTAGATCACGAAGAATCTCAAGATGAGGAGGAGCTAACAGAAGCACCTCCTGATAGAGGAAGAACGAGCAGGGAACTTTGTCAAATCTGCTAGATGCAGAGGACTTCATTGGTGCACCAAGGAACAATAAGTGTGAGCGAAAACAACCAGATAGATATTAGGCATTAGTAGCTTAGGATGGGGAGCCAACCAGTTTTCAGGAGGCAGCTCAACATCAGGTTTGGCTGGATGCGATGGTAGAGGAGTACAACTCCATAATTGTGAACGATGTCTGGGAGGTAGTGCTGAGGCCTCAACATAGATCAGTGGTAGGTTCAAGATGGATCTACAAGATTAAATACGTTGTAGACGGCAGTGATGAGAAATACAAAGCCAGGTTTGTGGCTAAGGGGTATGCTCAGAAGGAAGGCATTGACTATGAAGAGACCTTCGCCCCGGTAGCCAGGTATACATGTATTAGATCCGTGATATCTCTTGCAGCACAAATAGGATGGGAGATTCATCAGATGGATGTCAAAACGACATTTTTGAATGGTGTGATAGAAGAAGAAGTATACATTGAACAACCAGAGGGCTTTGAGACACATGAGAAGAAGTCTCATGTATGCCGATTGAAGAAAGCCTTGTATGGGCTGAAACAGGCACCTAGAGCATGGTATGGGCGAATCGATGGTTACTTGTAGAAATGGGATTTGTCAAGAGTGACGCAAATCCAAATCTCTACTATTTGGTTGTAGAGAATGAGCCTCTAATCTTAGTATTATATGTGTATGATCTCTTCCCGATAGGATCGTCTAGGCTCATAGGGGACTGTAAGAAGAATCTAGCCACGGAATTCGACATGAAGGATTTGGGACGAATGCATTATTTCCTAGGGTTGGAAGTTTGGCAGCAAAAGGGGGAGATCTTCTTTGGGCAAGGGAGATATGCTACAGAAATCCTGAAGAGATTCAGGATGGAGGACTACAGACCCATGGCTACTCCAACGATAACCAACTCGAAGAAGATAGATGCATCAGAAGGCAAAGATGTTGATCCCACCTTATACAGGCAGCTCATAGGGTCCCTAATGTATCTGGTCAATACCAGGCCAAACATTTGCTATGTTGTCAACAACCTCAGTCAATTCATGGTGGAACCGAAGAGGGCGCACTGGGCAGCAACCAAACATGTTCTCAGGTATTTACAGGGAATAGTCGATTATGGACTCTTGTACACCAGGGGTAAGGATATCAGATTAAGTGGGTTTACTGATGCAGATTGGGCAGGAAGTTTAGTGGATCGGAAAAGTACCTCTGGGTACTATTTCAACATTGGATCAAGAATGACCTCCTGGTGTAGTAGGAAACAGAAATCCGTGGTTCTAAGCTTAGCTGAGGCAGAATATATGGCCACAAGAACAACTTTGTGGGAGGCCATATGGCTTAGAAAACTGCTTGTGAACCTATTCAGAAGAAAGATGGAGGCGACTAGGATCATGTGTGATAATCAGAGTTGCATCAAGCTCTTTGAGAATCCAGTGTTTCACGATCGTTCAAAGCATATTGATATCTGGTGTCACTTTGTAGGAGATTGTGTCCAACGAGGAGCTGTATAGTTGAGCTACACTCTTACAGGAGAACAGGTGGCAGACATCCTTACCAAGGCCCTTGGAAGAACCAAGTTTGATTATTTTAGGGAAAAGATGGGGATGATAAAGAATCCATTTCAGTAGTAGAAATGAGAATGATGTTGCAGTGCAGTAGCAGTCAATAGTAACACGATGCAACATGATGAGAAGGAGTTTGCAGTGCAGATATAGTGTTGGGAAGAAGGACCAGCAACAACACAGATGCAGAGGGAGTTGCAGTACAGTTGCAGTGTTGGGAAGATGGACCAGCAACACCACGGATGCAAAGGAAGCTACAGTACAGATGTAGCAGTGGCAGTGATAGAGCTATGGGAAACAGTACAGGATGTAGCAGTGTAGAGGATGTTGGAAGGGGAGGCCTAACATCAGCACAGGGACTGATGCCAGATAATCAGTGTGATACTCAGTGTGGAGTATTACTAGAGCACAATCCTCGCTAAGAGGAGTGTTGATTTGGGATAGCATTGGATGTTCTCTAGCCATGAAAATTCGTGGAGAGGTTAAAGCACATGAGATCTCCAAGACCCATAAATGATTTGGGCAGATTCTAACTGGTTTGGGAGATATTAAAATAATTAATATTTTTAATGGAGTTCCTAAGTCTAAACTTAGGAAAAATAAAATATTAATGGGTATTAATATAAAACTGGGTTAGAAGGTTCCAAAGTCATGGATCAAGCCTAAGCTAATCTTGGCTGTTGTTTAGAGATTTAATCTCGGCTGTTGAAGGACCAACAGAAAAATTATAAGAAGAGGCTTGAGGGTCAGTTGGAGAACACACTAAAGGAGACCAATCAGTTTGATTTCTTGAGCATGGTTAGCTGAGAAATTCGAATTAGTGGTCGGAGAGCAGTAGGAGGCAGTAAGTACGGAACAGAGAGTCGGGAACAGCAGCAGGGGAACAACGCAGAGGTTGGAGAGGTAGACGTAGAAGCAGCAGACTGCACAGTTACTGGAGGGCTTGCGTGGGTGATGCAGAGAGGCCCAATGCTGACGCAGAGAGGTAGGGGTTGATGCAAAGGCTTTGGGAGCTACGCAGAGGTCAGCCAGGCTGACGCTAAGACTGGGAGAAGTGCTGAAGAATTTTCTCTCTGTTGGTAACCCAGCTTGGCACACTATTGTACTAAAGAATTGCTGAATAATAAAATCCTCCCTTGTTGAACCGGTTTTCCCACATTGGGGTTTTTCGAGGAATTTTGTCCAAAATATCTGTGTTGATGTGTTAATTCATGTGCATGTGTTTGTTTCTGTATTATGGTGTGATATCTGCAGCAAAATTTATTTTAATGTTTACTGAAGGATTTGCATAAATAACTTATTGGGAAAATAAGTAGATAAAATAAATCAGTTGTTGCAGTGATAGAATTTTCACACCTTCGTTGTATGTCTTTAACCTTTTATTGGTTTTTTTCTTTAAACTGCTCGGGGCTCTAGGAGATGAGAGCATGATGTGTATGATAAATAAGTGAATACCCTCGTAAGGTTGGGTAGTTCAACGCCCACCAGGGGTTGGGACAGTCATGGGTTCCTAAATTATGCAGGGAGCACACGTAGGGGCACCAGGAATCAGGGTAATGGCCATAATGATAAGAGGTAGATCTCATGTTTGGCTTTTTCCCATGCACCAAATTTTTATGTCCCAACCATCTTTTGCATTTTATGGTACATTTTCTATTGTAAGTGGCCAAATTATGCTTTTAACTTTCTTTTCAGCTACATCAACCTCTGGGGCATCGTTCCATAGCCAAACCAAAGTGTGGACAAGGGGAAGGGTAGGCTAACTCCTTGTGGATCTGTTACCATTCAAACCAACAGGGGTCCTAGGAGGGGATCCTATAGAGCATCTACTAGGTCAACTGGCAACAATGGAGGGATAGCCCACTGTCACCTCAGCTAAATCTCCCTGCACTTTACGGACTTTCACCAATGGGAGGAGTCCCGGTATGAGGGGAATCACTAGGAATGATAGGTCAACTGGCAACAATGGAGGGATAGCCCACTGTCACCTCAGCTAAATCTCCCTGCACTTTACGGACTTTCACCAATGGGAGGAGTCCCGGTATGAGGGGAATCACTAGGAATGATAGGTCAACGATGGGATGAAAGGTGATTCCAAAAGCTTATTCACAAGAGAGGCTCAGATAATGGGCTTGCTTGCTATGAAAGCAAGATAGATGGCTCTCTTAGAGGGGATATGAGGATGCTTAGATCTAGGTTTGGAGAATATCCCTTAACAAGAGGTATCCTGGACCTAAGAATCCTAAAGGAAAATGGCTTCTATGTAATCCTTGTGGAAAGTTAGTCACAAAATTGTGGGACCACAAAGAATCCAAGTGGGCCCGAACTAGGTCAAGGGTGTGGAGTTGATCGATAATTGATGGGCTTGACCTGGCTAGGGAGGAGAAAAGGATCAAAGAAATAATTTTCCTTTGAAATTCAAATGCAGTGATCCAAATGAGGACACTAACCCAAAGCAACCTAGGGAGAGGAATGATCCTTGAGCTAGGGCTTGCAATATCTCGGGATTCCACTGTCGGATTGAGCTAAAACATGGAGGACCCCTTGACAAGACCCCAACGCAATTGTGGACCAAATTTCAAGGGTTTTGGATGGCTGCAAAAGGTTTCGATTTGTTAGGATATTCTGACACATAGGAAATAGTTAAGTTCAACTTGGTCTAGTATAGAGTTAGGTAAAGTGTGTTTCTTTACCCTTGTACATTTTGTAACTTACAATCCGACGGTCACGATATGTAGTGATCCGACGGTTCATTCTCTCCTCGGTATTACCGACACTTGATCCGTGGCTTGACACCCGATTGGTCCATGAATTCTATTTAAAGCGCATGGAGGGTCATTTGTAGGTTAACCGTGCATGAGAGAAGCTTATGTAAATTTTCATTCTTTTATTAATAAATTGCCTGTAGTAGCCACGTTGGCGCAGGCCGTGGACTGTTTCCCTCTCTGAGGGTTTTAACCACGTCAAAATACTGGTGTATTGATCTGTGATCTGTTTGTGAGCGGTGTCCTTTTGGTGTTCTGTCTGAGGAAACTTACCCTGTAAATTCCTACATGGTATCAGAACTATTTGAGGGCCGCGTCCGTTGGTGATCCAAATCTGAAGCCGGTAGAACTGCATGCGGCTATCGTTTCCTAGATCTACTGTTTCTGACTGCTTTCGAGCCGAGAGCACTGCTCTGTTGTGTTCGGAGCATCTGTTCCAGTGAGGAACCCCTTTCGTTTCACGCGAAAAGGTTTCCGGTAACCCTTTCTGCGTCATTTTTAAGATCTGGAGGTATACAGTCTTTATTTGCAGTTTACTGTTATTTTCTCTCTGCTTATTTCGGTTTCGGTTTATTTAGCGTTTTTTTAATCGGATCTATATCTTTCATTTCTGCGTATGCTCTTTGCCTTGCGACTCTGTGCGAGCTGGGCAAATCAGAAACAGAAAGGAAGGATTTTTTCTCATGCGTATGCTCTTTTCCCTGCACCTTAGTGTGATCTCGGAAAATCAGAAACATTGAGAAAAATATTTAGTTTTTCGGCTAAAGCTAACTTTGAACCACAAGGTTCAATTTTTTTTAGATATTTAGTTTTTTGGGTAAAGCTAACTTCGAGCCATAAGGTTCGTTTTTCTTTGCATGTCCGTGTTGGGTTTTGTGTTTTGTGTTTTGTAGGGAAAAAGAGGTTTCTCAAGGCAAGCACGCAACCCAAAACCCCCCCTCTCTCTCTCTCTCTCTCTCTCAATTTTTTTGTATAGATCAATTGGTTCAAAGCTATTTTAAGAGAGTAGAGGTCTTGGGTTCAAATCTCCATTTTGTGGGGGCGTTTTTTTTCATTCCCGCACATTCGCGCACTTTGCCGGCGACTTCAATAATTTTTTTTTCAAAAGCCATAACTTCTTCATCCGGAAGCCTTTTTCAGAGCCGTTTTTTTTAAAACAGCCTAATTTTTCGAGATCTATCCATTGGAACACTTACTTTCAGTATCTTCAGCTTCAGTTTTTTTTAAAAAATGGAAAGTCCATGCCAAGTCATTCTTGACAGCACTAACTACTTCAAATGGGTATCCTACATGGAAGATTTACTTAGAAGTAAAGGTCTCTACAGAATAGCCACGGGCCAAGAGAAGAAACCAAAAGATGAAGACAAGGTTGCAAAATGGGAAAATAGACAAGATCAAGCACGTGGTTTTATAGGGATGTCTATTTCTCCTGATCTTAGATTCCATATTGCAGAACTTGATACTCCTCATGAAGCATTGGAACAAATCACTAAAGTTTTTGGGATTAAAAATGAAATTAGAGCTCATCAACTTGAAAATGAGTTGCTTACATTGGATCCTAATAATTTTTCTTGCATTGAAGATTTCTTGTCCAAATTCAAGACCCTTAGATATCTCTTGGAAGGTTTTAAGGTTAAGAAAGAAGATAGTAACCTTATTTATTCCATCCTTACTAAGTTGGGACCAGCCTACTCTGTATTTGTTTCCACCTTCCATTCTACAAGGGAAGCTTTCATTTGTCAAGGAAAAGACTACAAGGCCCTTCCTTTGACTCTTTTTGTGATTCTTTAATAAGAGAACAAGAAAAACTCTTACACCTTGGTCTTCTTAATCTTGGAAACTCTTTCAAGAAAGCGTTAGCCGCCCAGCAGCAACCAAATTTAAAGAATCCTAAGAAGTCATATCCTAAAAAGAATGGTCCTAAACCAAACAAGGGTCCTAAGCAAACTCAGCCTCAAAATGAAAGATCATTTCAGCAAAATGATAAGACCAATAAAACCAAATGGAAGAAGACTGATAGACATTGTAACTTTTGTAATCGAGATGGCCACTTAGAATCTAAATGCTTTAAGAAGATGGAAGCCTTGGAAGCCGCCATGAAGAAACATAACATCCATGTGGAGCATTCTTCTACTTCAACTTCAACTTCATCTTCAGGAATGGCACTTTCTGCATGTCGTTGTCAATCATCTCAGTCTGGTTATGCATTAAATGTATCTTCTTCTTCTCATTCTCATGAGTGGCTCATTGATTCCGGAGCCTCTTATCACATGGCCAAAAACAAAGCCATGTTTTCTTCTTTACATGATTGTAACACCAAAAATATATATGTTGGTGATGATAGATCTCTTAATGTTGTAGGGACTGGAACTGTTCATCTAGACAGTGGTCAGTTTAATGATGTATTATGTGTTCCAACCTTATCCAGCAACCTTCTATCTGTATATCAGATAACTCATTCAGGTGAAGGTAAAATTGTTGAATTTTCACCTCAAGATGTTGTAATCAAGGATCTAAGAGATCCTAAACAGATTCTAGCTACTGGTATTGCTGATGATTCCACAAGGTTGTATAAGTTTCACAACTTTTGGTCATCAAATCTTCCCTCAGTATTTGTTGCTCATAATGATGAAGTGAGCAAACTTTGGCATGAGCGATTTGGTCACTTAAACTATCGCTCCCTTCAGCATCTATGTAAAGAAAATATGGTGACAGGTCTTCCTATGATATCTTACAGAGATGGTGTTTGTCCCAGATGTGTACTCGGAAAACATCATCGAGATAGTTTTGAAAAATGTGCCCCTTGGCACGCCTCAGCCCCTTTACAGCTTGTGCACAGCGATTTGTGTGGTCCACTTCCTGTTGCTTCATTCTCTGGCTGCAAGTATTTGTTAACTTTCATTGATGATTTCTCCAGATGCACTTGGGTATACTTCTTAAAACTCAAGAGCGAAGTATTTAACACATTTTTGGCCTTCAAAGCCTTTGTTGAAAAGCAATATGGACATCAAATTCTTAAGCTAAGAACTGATAATGGTGGAGAATATGTTAAAAACACATTCATCAACTTTTGCAACGAAAATAGAATTCAAATGCAACATACTGTTCCATACACTCCACAACAAAATGGTGTAGCTGAAAGGAAAAATCCACCTTAAAGGAAATGGCTAATTGTATGCTGCAATCTAAAGGACTCAGTCTTAGTTTTTGGGCCGAACCAATTAATTGTGCAAATTATATAATAAATCGCACTCCTACTAAGGTTCTAAAGAATATCACTCCAGAAGAAGCTTGGAGTTCCATTAAACAGATGTAAGTCACTTTCGTATTTTTGGAAGTGAAGCATGGGCCCATATTCCAGATGAAAAGCATAAAGCTTTAGAACCTAAGAGTGAGAAATGTACTTTTGTTGGATATTCTGAACATGTAAAAGGTTATAGACTTATTCCATTTAAGTCCAAAAATGTTATCATTAGAAGAGATGTAAAATTTGATGAAAATAAATCGGCCTGCGAGCCCAGTCCGGCAGATGTGCCACCTCTTCGTATCTCTTCTACTTTTGAAAACATTTCTTCTTCAGATGATGAAAGTGAGGATGACAATCCTCCCCCACCTTCTCAGGATCCTCAACTTCCAAGATGGGTCCGTACTACTCGGGATGCAGTAGGTGATCTTGCCGGTGATCCTACAGATCAGCGGCATACACGTTCTGAGTTTGAAAGAGCCTCTTCTTTACTGGCTCAAGCTCCAGTAAATCATGATCCTGACACTTTTGCAGAAGCTTCAGGCCATCCACATTGGGAAGCAGCTATGAATGAAGAATATCATTCATTATTGGAAAATGATACATGGGATCTT
>APFE031521130.1:0-11370 GCA_000404065.3 Pinus taeda
GATATGCCAATTGCGAGATGGCATCAGTGGGGCGTCCATCGGGAAGAAACAACAACGAGCCATAATACCCTTGCGACCTTCGATTGCGATAATCGCGTTGGAGAGGGTTCACAAGGATCAGAAGAATGTTAAGTCAATCGGCCAGGGTTTATTGCGATTGGAAGGAGTGAGTATGTGCCTTTGAAGAGTATTTGAAGCCTCGAAAGGGGTCCGATAACCTAGAAAGGAATTTTATGCTTTGGAAGGAGTCCATTGCATTAGAAGATGGTTTGAAGGGCACATGAGGGTCTTGCCAAGTTTCAGAATCACTGAGCAATTCTCTGGGGGTACTTATGGTTATTTTTCCAACCAGCGGGAGGGGATATTTACATAAGGGGATTATTTTCATAGTTTTAGTAGGGGGATGGGGAAAATATAGGGAGTTAAATAATAATGTCAGTAGTTAATATGGAGATGACAAGAAAGCACTAAGTTTCAGAGATCTTAGGATTCAAAGGGGAGATAGAGCTGTGTAGAGAAAGTATAGATCCTTCTTGAGTGAAGCAGATCTTCACCAAGGTTAATGACATGGAAAATGATGAAACTAAGAGATATCAAGCAGATCTTGACCTCTTTTGGGGGAAATTAGTTAATGATTTGGGGAAGAGGAAGAAAGGGAAGTTAGTTATGTCGGATTTGAGCTCCTCCATATGAAATTGCCTGATGACTGTGACCTGAGTAGAGATGATACTTTGAAAACATAGAATTGATCAGAAATCAAGATTATGCAACCTCAAAACTACCTACCCAGCCTACTTACCTAACATGTTTTCTTCTTTTGGTTTGGGTGCACTTAGGCTTGCAGATCCAACATTTCAATTTTTTATTTTTATGCCTTCCTATCTACAAAATACCTTATTTCTTCCAAGGACCCAGATTAAGCAGTTGGGATCCTTTGATTCTCTACCTATCTAAGAATCTGCCAAGATTAAGCTGTTTGGACAGATTATTCATTCTCTATATTCTAAAACAGGAAATTGAAACCTAGGGAGACCAAGATTAAGCTGTTTGGACCTCCCTTTAGATGAAAACTTTACAAAAATGGAATAACTCTTCAAAACAAGAATGCAGTAGATGAACTTTGAGTAGCATTCTCTCATGGCCTCTTTTTGGTGAGTGTTAGCAAATATGGAGCATTGCAGCCTGCAAAGTATGACATATTTGGCCTGTAAAAATGTCCATCATGAAATATGAATAACCTGCTACAGCAGGAGCTAACAGTGGCTCCACTTGGGGATGGCTTCTCCTTGTGAGAAGCCAAGAACAACAGGTCAGATTGCCTTGATCTTCTATTGTTGCTGTGCATTGAAGAATTTTTAGTACTGACTGTTGGATTGATCTGAACTTTTGGATCACACACAACAGTTTCCCTCAACTGATTTGCTAGTGAATCATGAAGCACTGCCTGCTTTCTTCTGCGTGCTTTGGCATCTGGACTGTTACAAAATAAATTAAAGTGCTGATATATACAAACATTTATGTACAGAAAATAACACCGCCTATTCTTTCTTTCAAAAGGGATCATTGTAGTGTTTTAGCATTCGGCCATTAATAGGGCCTTCTTCAGCTGTGCTGCCATTTAGAGCTTTGAGAAAATACGTGTTATTGCCTTGCACAACACTGATAATGTATGGCCCTTTCCACAGAAAATCGAATTTTGAATGCTTTCCCTTGTCCTCTCTTCGTGAATCACACCTAAGAACTTTACTGCCAACCCAAAAATCCTCTGCTTTAGCTTTCTTATCAAACATCATTTTGAGTTTTTCTTGCAACAAAGTAGCTCTGTCATACACTTGTTCTCTGGTTTGCTGAAGATGAATGGTTTGATTTACTCTTCTCTGCATGTCATTTGGTTCAGCCTGAATTTCTTGCAACAGCTTGATAGTAGGAATGCCCAAAGATGAAGGAAATTTAGCTTCCATGCCATATACTAGCTCATAAGGGCTCATCCCAATGGATTTCTTAGTTGAAAGTTTGTCTGCCCACAGCGCATTTGTGAGCTTCCTGTGCCAGTTCTTTTTGTTTTCCTCTAGTAGCTTCTTTATGATGTTGATGAGGCTTTTGTTGGATGATTCGGCTAAGCCATTACCTTGAGGGTAGTAAGCTATGGAGTGGCCCAAGGTAATGTGGAATTTGTGGCAGAAATTGATGATCTTTTTGGATTTGAAGGCAACAACATTATCAGTGATAATCTTCTCAGGGCAGCCAAATCTAGAAAGGATATTGCTCTCAAGGAATTAGATAATGGTGGAGTCATTGGCTTGTCTACATGGGATGGCTTCAATCCACTTAGTGAAATAATCAGCGGCTGTTAGAATCCACTTGTGCTGGCCTGAGGAAGAGGGATGAATTTCTCCAATGAAGTCGAGATCCCATTGTTGAAAAGGCTTTTCGGTTGAAATGGGCTTGAGGGGCAAAGGAAGTAATTTTCTTTTTCCTTCAAAGATTTGGCATTTGTGACATGAAACAACAAATTTCTTGACATCTGCAAAAAGAGAGGGCCAATAATAACCAGCCCTTAAAATCTTGTCAGCAGTCGACTTCAAGTATAAGTGTCCTCCACAGTCCCCTGCATGGAATTCTTTCATGATGTTGTTAGTTTCATTCATAGTCAAACAATTAAGCAATATTCCTTCATGATTTTTCCAAAACAAAGCACCATCTATGACGCAGAACTTTGATGATTTCATCTTTAAAAATCTTTTCTTGGTCCTGGACAATCCTGGGGGAGCACACAGGTTTAACAATACAAAGCAAATATCAGCATACCATGGGGATTGCAAAAAGGTTTCACTAACCTGTGGAGTCACCAGCTCCGGTCCATTGTCCAGTTGATTAATGTCTAAGGCTTGGAAATTTGTTTCGGACATTAGTTTGGCTTACCCTTGTCCTTTTATTAGCTTGGTAGGTTTTATCTCGATGTCGTATTCAAGAATGTTGGCAATCCACTTGCCTCTTTTTCCTTCTAGTCCCTCTTGAGTTAGTATATCTTTTACAATAGAGTTTGGGACATAGGCAATCACATGGGAATATAAGATGTAAACTCTGAAGTCTTTGATGGCCTTAACCAGGGCATAAGCCTGCTTTTCCATAATCTGATATTTCAAGGGTGCATCTCTTAAAGCTCGGTTGAAGAAAGCAATTGGCTTTTCATTACCTTGATCATCTTTTTGCAACAAGATAGTGGCTATAGTGTGCTCAGATGCAAAGGAAAAAATGACGAAATCTTTGTCAAATTGCAGACTGGTGAGGACAGGCATTTGAGTCAAGGCAGTTTTGATACTCTCAAAAGCTTGCTTGGTTTCAAGAGACCATTTTACCTTGGCATAATTTTTCAGCATGTTGCTCAGTAGCCTTATTAGCTCGGCTAGGTTTGGGATAAATCTCCTTAGGAAATTGATCTTTCCCAAGAATGCTTGCAGCTCTTTTATATTTCTTGGATATGGGATTTGGAGGATAGCTTGAATTCTCTCAGGATCAATTCTAATCCCATCTTTTGATATGATATGGCCTAGAAGCTTGCCTTCCTCAAGGGCAAACAGGGACTTCTTAGGATTCAAGGAAATGCCATATTTCCTGCATGTTATGAAAATTTGTCTTAGATGTTTAAGGTGTTCTTGGTCGGATTTGGAGAAAGGGGTTAGGTCATCAAGGTATACAACAAGGAAATCATGTATCTCCTTGGAAAATGCAATATCCATTGCCCTTTGAAAGGTAGCACCAGCGTTTTTTAACCTGAAAGGCATTTTAACATACTTAAATGTTCCCCACGGTGTGGTAAAGGTTGTCTTGTCTTGGTCATCCAGGTGAACAAGTATCTGATTAAAACCTGAAAATCCATCTAGTAAAGAAATTCTAGATGATCCCACTACTCTTTGTAAGATATGGTCCATTTTGGGCAACAGATAGTGGTCCTTTAGAGAGACCTGGTTTAAATTTCTCAAGTCTACACACAGTCTGATCTCTCCTGATTTTTTCCTTGTGGGAACTAAGTTAGATACCAATTTATAGAATCTGATGGGTGCAATGATACCTGCTTCAAACATTCTCTTTATTTCTTTTTCAATGAGGGGAAGAAGCATGGGGTTGATTCTTCTAAGTTTCTGTTTGAACGGTTTTTGATTTGGTTTTAAGGGAATGGTATGTTGGATCACTGAGGTGTCATAGGACTTCAAGTCCTCATAACTCCAAGCAAATACATCTTGGAATTCTTTGAACAAATCCACATATTTTGGTTTTTGATCAGAGGGCAGATTTTTGGACAACTTAATCATTTTGGGCTGTTCTGCTGTGCCTATGTTGTGTTCTTCTATAGCAGCATTTAAAGGCTCCATTTTTGGCTTTTTGGGCACATCATTGTCATCGAACACGTCTTCTAATGGAGTAAGTCTAGCAGGTAGAAAATTACTCTTTAGATCAATAAACTCATCCTCTGCTTTGGCTGTTTCCTCTAAACACATTTGTTTCAGCTGTTCTATGTTTGCATTGTCAAAAACAGTTGGGTTAAGGATTTGTTTAGCTGTTGCAGCTATTACAGCCTGCTGATTTTCTTCTGTTAGCTATTTGGAATCGTTCATGGCATCCATGTCAATGTTTGTATTCAAAAATTCTCCCTCAAGAGTGAGGAAATTGTTAATCTGGGCATCATTTTGAAACACTTGCCGGTCCTTGACATTGTTAGGGACCGAGGGTCTATGTTTTATCTCAGTAGTGAAATGGTGATTTGGTTCAAAGGGAAGCTTGCATGTGCTGGCAAAAGTTGCTAGACTGTGAGCATGAATGTTATGGTCTCTAGAAATTTTTGCCAGCTTGGACTCATTGAAAGAATTGAGTATTTCTGTGGCAGTAGTCCTGTAGGCTCTCATTCTACTGTCATTAGTAACAAAGTTACCTTTCATTTGTTGTATAATCAAATCGGAGTCACCTAGAATGGACACTTTTGTAGCTCCTAGGACTTTGAGCAATTTTAGGCTAAGAGGAGAGCTTCATACTCTGCCATGTTGTTTGTACATCTGAAATTTAGTCTATAGGCATGGCCTTCTGCGTGATTGTCATGTGTATTGTAGATCCACACTCCTGCCCTTGCTCCTAACTTATTGACAGAACCATCAAACTCTAAATACCTTGTGATTTCTTGCCTGAGGTTTGTATTAAGAGTTTCATTTGTTTGAGGATTAGGCAAACTCAAAATTTCTGTCTTGGGAGGTTCTTCTTGTTTGCTAGTTGCCTTGACTGTTGTGACAATTTCATGGGCATTGGCAACTAATTCCTCACTGATGCATGTTTCTTGCTCTAAGGCTGCAGGCTTCTCATTAGTTGGAAGATTTGTGTCATCATTGAATAAAATAAAAGAATCCATATCAGAATGGATTGCGTAAATTGGAAAATTTTGGGGCTTTTCCTCACTACTTACCACATACTTCATCAGTGTTTCCCTATACAGTCTCTTTGGTTGCCCAAAGATAGATATAGTCGCATAATAGAGGTCAAGTTGAAGGGATCCTTGCAGTTTTTCCCCCCATGATCTTGATAGGAGCATGCCATACTTTGTTGGAATGTCAGCAACTACTACGTCCATTAGGATTGTCTTGTTGGGAAATTGGACTAAAGATACACAAAGGTCCTTGATTAAGCCTAAACACTTGACTTGACTTGATTCAAAGGAGTATAGATCTTTATAAGGTCTTATGACATCAAGGTTCAACTTTTCCATTATGGCTTTAGGCATAAGGTTATGTGAGGCACCTGAGTCAAACATGGCATTGTGTAAGATTTTGTCATGTATGTGCAGACTAACATAAAATGGTGGAACATGTCCATATGTTGATTTACCATTAACTTCCGGACCAAACAACAGCTCAGGGGTATCATCTAAAACATTTACATCATCCCTGACCTCTGGTAGTTGAGCCCCCCATGATTTTGATAGGAGCATGCCATACTTTGTTGGAATGTCATCAACTACTATGTCCATTAGGATTGTCTTGTTGGGAAATTGGACTAAAGATACACAAAGGTCCTTGATTAAGCCTAAACACTTGACTTGACTTGAGTCAAAGGAGTATAGATCTTTAAAAGGTCTTGTGACATCAAAGTTCAACTTTTCCATTACGGCTTTGGGCATAAGGTTATGTGAGGCACCTGAGTCAAACATGGCATTGTGTAAGATTTTGTCATGTATGTGCAGACTGACATAAAATGGTGGAACAGGTCCATATGTTGATTTAGCATTAACTTCCGGACCAAACAGCAGCTCAGGGGTATCATCTAAAACATTTACATCATCCCTGACCTCTAGTAGTTGAAGTGACCTTTGGATTTGTTGCCTATATACATCATGCTTGGCAAGTTCTGAGAGGGGAATGGATATCTTGAGTTTTCCAATTTCTGCTTCTAAGTTAAATGGTTTTTCCAATGGATTCTTAGTGTATATAGTAGCAGATTTCTCTTTTTCGGGCATACTCTCTATGTTTTCTTTTTGAATGTCAGCGTAATGATGAATGACAGTTTGTGGTATTTCTATTTTGGGAAGATTTTTTGGAGTACTGTTCGGATTTTCTTTTGAGGGAGAGGAAGATAGAAGATGATCAATAGGAGGCTGCATGTCTGTTATATCCTCTACAGTTACCTGATGTGGGTTTGTGATAGCAATATCAGCGGGTTCTGGTATGACAACATTATCTTTCATTTTGTTGGGCTGTTTGCTATCCTTTGTTCTGCTAGGTGCAGGGACATCAATGGTCCTTGTTCTCAACTTATATTGTTTGTGCACTTCGTACACAGCAGAATCATAACCTTGTTTAAAATCAAAAGACTCTCCTGAATTGGTCTGAAATTGTTTTACATCAGGGTAGTCTTGGTCCTCTTCAGTGAGAAAGATTTGATGTTCATCTTTCGAATCTATCAGGTTCATGTGAGTCTCATCTGTGGGCTCACTGGATGTGGATGCCTCCACGAGTTTTCTTGGAAAGGAGGCCTAATATCATGGTCAGGACTAGCTCTTCCAGTGTTTGTGGTCTGATTTTTCTTGAAGTTCAGGTTCCTTATGGTGCTGGACTATTGACCTTCCCATGATGATTTTCTTTCAACGCTCTCTACTCTGTCTCCCATCCTATGCATGACGTTAATGATAGCATCTAGTTTTTGGTCTAAGGCTGAGGGTTCTTCCTTGAAGGTGGTTCTTCTTTCAGTTCTGGCTCTGTTTCTTTTGGCAATTAAGTTTGCCTCCACACTAACAAAAACATCTTGCATTTCTGCAAGGCTTTGAGGGGCTCTTTCCCTTAACTGATATGCCATTTCAGCATCAAAACCATCAGGGAATTTGTATAAAGCAAGATCAGGTGGAGGTCTCAAATTTTGTGGTATTGCATTGTAAACATTATTAAACCTTGCACAGTAATCCAAAACCGTTTCTTGAGGTCCTCTTTTAATAGTATCATACTCAGATAATATGTGCAAGGGGTCTTTCTTTTTCTCCCATCTATTGATAAATGTCTGGTATAAAGCTTCTGGGTTTAATATGGAATTGGGTGTAAGTGCCCTGAACCAGGTTCTGACATCACCGGTCAAACATTGGACAAAAATCTTCATTCTTATGCTGTCATCATCAATCTCATAACTCTCAAAATAATCCTGCATTTTCTTTGTATGCTGTAGGGATGTGCAGGAATTTGTGCCATCAAAATAGGTAATTTTTGTCTGATAATCCTGAGGTATAGCCCCGAGATTAGCAAGCAACTGTAAGGGAGCATATCTATTAGCCATATTTATGAGGATAAGGGGAACAATAGCGATAAGGGGAACGACTGGAGTGACTGGGTTAATAGGAGCAGTCGGGGTAGCATTTGTAGTGAACGGAGGAATGGGAGAAGTGCCTGGAGAAGTGGATGATGAATACGGAGAAGAAAGGCTTCAGCAGAACAAAACTTTAACAGGGGTTAAAAAACTACTAGGTTGAACTGTTTCGGGACTAGGAACAGTCAAACCTTCTTGCTGGTCTTGTTTTCTGCGGATTTTGGGGATTATATTGGATTTTCAACAACAGCTGGGGGATTTGGATCTGGATTTGATCTTGTGTAGCGCGAATGCTTCTTGGGAGCCAGCTTCTAACTTGTTTTTTGGGAATTTTTCTAAGAACACAGGTCGACCGAACTTTTTTAAGGTTGGTTTCTTCCTCTGTGGAGCTTCAGACTAGTTTTGTGAGATTATCTGAGGAGGTCCCCAGTGGAGTCGCCATTATGTTATCACTCAGGTTGTCCCTAAGCTCCTAAAGGGATAAGGCCAAGGTAACCACAAACCAATCTTTGGATTGCAGGTTCTAGCCCACTTGCAATCAGAGAGGGTCTCTCTTAATGATTTAGCTCTGTTGATGATGATTTTAGGCTAGCTATTGGGTTCGAGGGTTTTGATTTTTTGTTTGGATGGAGTTTGGATGGAAGGAGATTGTATTGGAGCAGAGAGGCAAGGGATCGAGTGATAAGTTCAAACCATTGGGCATGGAGTCATGGATTAAGGCTTGCTGTTGCGTTTTCTTGGTCACAAGAGGATTATGGAGCAGGATAGCTACACATGAAACAATACCAATTTGCTGAAAAGATGGGATGAAAGTCAGAGATGAAAGGCAATTAAGAATCTTTCATCAACTAACAGGGAAGAGAGGTGAATGAATGGTTATCTAGGAGCATTTAAGAATTCCTAAACTAACATTCATATATGAAAGAAACAGCTTAAACAAGATCATTTAAGTATGCATGTTCATAACCAGTCTAGATGAAAACATGAAGAAATTGCAGAAATTGAGCCCAGGGTGCAGCCAAGCAAATCCTAAACTATTCTTCTTTTCTGCAATTTAGATGGTGGATTGATGATAGAACAAACATGAAAAACAAAACAGAGTTAAGGAAACACTTATTGAACCATGTAGAAGCACAGGAATTCCATAGCCACTCCTCGACCAATTAAACATAGCAGACACTTTCAGAATCCATGCATCTCAGCAGTCTTTGATTATAGAAAATATCACATTTGCAGTGCGAGTCTCTGCTCAAGCGGAATCTCAAAACCAATAAAGATCAAACAACCAACCAACCCCTACTCCATTTTTCAGGGTGGTATATATAAGCAAAATTCTAAAGTTATTTATTACAACCGACCTAAACAGGTCTGCAGGAAGAAAACTTTCTAAACCTAACTTATGCTGGAATTAAATGTAAGTGAATCTGCTTTGGGCTGCGCCGGTGGCGGCAGGATCAAAAATGAGTAAATGTAGTGTCCTCTGTGGCTTGGTGCAGTGGTTCTGTAATAACTGTGCATTGAGTTCTGGTCCATTGATCTCCTGTGAGCTTTAATGTGCAGTCATTTGTGCTGGTGAGCTTTGAATGGTTCCTTAACTACTCCTTGACTTTCAGGGCTTTCTTTCAATGCTTGATTTGCCTCGAGTCCTGAGAAAATCTCCTCTGATACACTTTGCCGCTACATTGATACTGTCCGTCGCTTCTTGATACTCTTTGACATGGTTTTTGGCTACATTTTTGATCTAATACTCTTTAACCTCTAATCCTGGTCTCTCTCTGTCTTTTGATGTGTTCAAAACTGAAAAATCGGGCCTTTTCGGTGCAAAAATGGCCGAAGAATCAAAAGATTCCCTAAATATTCTCCATTTCGGCCTATTTCCCATAGCGATGCGTGATTCGAAAACTGCCTCCGTTTTTCATTCCGGAGCTCTGAAGCTTGACTTTCGCGCTTGCGCGTTTTTCCGTTTTTTGGCTGCTGACGGCAGATGACGTCAACATGTCGTCAGCAGTGGGGTCCTCTGGTATGGATGTGACGTCAGCAGTGTGATGTGGCAGTACGGTGGGGTGATGACGTGGTGGGACACAGTGGCAAGTGACGTGGGCCAGGCGCAGTCAGGAAGGGGTGAGGTGTAGGCGACGTGGCGGGTTGACGTGGCGGTCCTGTCATGCGAGGGGAAGGGCGGTTTTGGAGTTCATCGGACTGCTTTTGATACGGAAGCAGTTTCTATCAGGGGCAGCCCGATGCAATGGGAAGCCGCCAGCTGTCTCGTTGTATGACGGTAAAACTGTCGGACATCGAGTGCTAAAGTTCCCATACAAGAGGGCGCCCGATATGAGTAATAGTCGTCAGATCTGGAGGAGGCGATCTGACGGTGGTCGGGCGGAGAAGGTGCGCGAGGTTTAGTGAAACAGCACGCGCATTAATTTTTTAATTTTTCGCAGTGTAGGTGGGTTTTAACTTTAGGCAATGGTGTAATGGGTTTCGGTGCTTTGTTTCAATTATTAATCAAACCTTAATAATTTCCAAAATGTAATGTGCGGGGGGGGTTTGTTAATGGATTTGAGGGGGGTTTTTTGTGTTTTGGAAGGAGTCCAAACACTAGGGAAGGGGAATTATGTGGAGATGAGGGCTCTTACTAAGATCCAGGTGACTTAGTAATTCCCAAGGAAATATTTATGGTTATATTTCAACCAGGGAAGGGGATATTTACATAGGGGGATTATTAACATAGTTTTAGTAGGGGGAAGGGGAAATATATAGGGATTTACATAATAATGTCAGTAGTTAATATGAAAATGACAAGAAAGCGCTAAGTTCTAGAGGTCTTAGGCTTCAAAGGGGAGATAGAACTTTGCAGAGAAAATATGTACCCTCCTTGGATAAAGCAGATCTTTACCAAGGCAAATGCTATGGAAAATGATGAAACTAAGAGATATCAAGCAGATCTTGACCTATTTAGGGGAAGTTAATAAATGATTTAGGGAATAAGAAGAAGGGGAAGTTAGTCATGCCTCGCTTGAAGTCCTTCAAATGGGAACTGCCTACTGACTGTGATTTGTATGAGTGTAACACTTGAAAATGTGGAATTAATCACAAATCAACATTCTGCAACCTCAAAATTACCTACCCAACCTACTTACCTAACATTTTTTCTTCTTCTGGTTTGGGTGCACTTGGACTTGCAGACCCAGCTTTTCAACTTTTTCTTTTGCACTTTTCTCCTATCTATATCTACACTTATTTCTTCCAGGGGCTCAGATTAAGCTGTTGAGCACCCTTGTTTCTCTACCTATCTAAAATCTGCCAAGATTAAGCTGTTTGGACAGATTATTCATTCTCTATATTCTAAAACAGGAAATTGAAACCTAGGGAGACCAAGTTTAAGCTGTTTGGACCTCCCTTTGAATGAGATTTGTACAAAAAAGGAATAACTCTTCAAAATTGGAATGCAGCAGATGAACTTTGAGTAGCATTCTTTCATGGCCTCTTTCTTTGGTGACTGTTAGCAAATATGGAGCATTGCAGCATGCAAAGTAT